>CAUYPK010055593.1:0-146072 GCA_963574355.1 Loris lydekkerianus
CTTCTAAAAGTTTTGTAGTAGAATCCCTAGTGTTTTCCAGATATACGATCATGTCGTCTGCGAAGAGTGAAAGTTTGATCTCTTCTGACCCTATGTTGATACCCTTGATGGCCTTTTCTTCCCTAATTGCAATGGCTAAAAAACTATTTTTAAAACTACTTTAAAAACTCACGGGGTGCAACTTGAAGTAGGGGTGTTTATAGTCTTAAATACATTTATTAGAAAAGAAAGGCTGGGTCCAGTAGCTCAGACCTATAATCTTTGCATTCTGGGAGCCTAAAGTGGGTTGATCACTTGAGCTCATGAGTTTGATACCTGCCTGAGTAAGAGCAAGACCACATCTTTAAAATAGCTGGGCATTGACTCGGCACCTATAGCACAGTGGTTACTGTGCCAGCCACATGCACCAAGGCTGGCGCGTTAGAGTATTGCTTAAGCCAAAGAGTTTGAGGTTGCTGTGAGCTGTGACACTATAGCACTCTACTACGGGTGACATAGTGAGACTGTCTCAAAAAAAAAAAAAGTTTATGTAGAACATTTTTATTGTACTATATAGTATTATTGGTCGGTTTACTAGGGGTGGATGTCCTTGGCTTAGGATAATAAAGTTTGTATTTTAGTGTTTAGTTCGCAAGTGAGGAAACTCCACATTAACTGGTGTTTGTGCCAGAAAGTCACGCTTTTTATTGACTTTATTGCATCTAAGTGCTTTTGTCATGTTTAGTTTTTGTTTTTGTTTTTTTTGTCATGTGTAGTTTTAATGGTTAATAACTTGAAGAAGAATTTGAAACCCTTTTTTCTTTTTTTTTTTGTAGAGACAGAGTCTTACTTTATCGCCCTGGTAGAGTGCTGTGGTGTCACACAGCTCACAGCAACCTCTAACTCCTGGGCTTAGGCGATTGATTCTCTTGCCTCAGCCTCCCAAGTAGCTGGGACTACAGGCGCCCGCCACAACGCCAGGCTATTTTTGTGTTGCAGTTTGGCCAGGACTGGGTTTGAACTTGCCACCCTTGTTATATGGGGCCAGTGCCCTACCAACTGAGCCACAGGCGCTGCCTGAATTTGAAACATTTCTAAAATTTTCTTCACCAGTTTCCACAACCTTTTAATTAGTGTTTGATGTTTAATGATTGTCGAATGAAATAACAAAGCAATGCATGCAAGTAGTAAAGCTGATGTACATATTAAGATATAAGGGAATTAAAAGAATCAGTATACTATACTACTTAGCAATAGAATGATTTATGTTAATTTTGAGATTTAGGGAATTGTTAGTAATATTGAAAATATGAATAATGTATTTTTGTTGTTGTTGTTTTGGTAACTAATTGACATTTGGCTTTCTCAAATGTCCAAAATTTTTTTTTTTTTTTTTTTTTTTTTTTTTTTTTTTTTTAAGTTTTTGGCCGGGACTGGGTTTGAACCTGCCACCACCGGCATATGGGGCTGGTGCCCTACTCCTTTGAGCCACAGGCTCCTCCTCAAATGTCCAAATTTTTAACTTAATCTTATTTCAGTGTTTTACATTTTATTATTAAATAATTTAGGCATTTGGTATTGTTATGAAGTAGAATGCAATAGCAAGAAAACAGTTGAGTGACCAGGAGTAGAGAATCTTAGGCCTCTTTTATTGGTCCTCCTGCCATGTCCTGTAGGAGTTAAAAATTAGGATTAGGCTACCATAGTTTATCACCTCATTATGTCACAGGCTCAAAATCAACCCCAGGTGTGAGGAAACAGATATAACTGTTAAATTTAGGTTTCCAACCTTTTTTCTCTGTTGTATATTGGAAGAATAAGGGTTGTTTTGAGCCACACGGTAAATATACAAATGCTAATGAAAGCTGATTAGCCAAAGAAAAGGTCTGTTGGACACCCCTGCTTAATACATGATGTTATCTTGTTAGAGGGAAAATCTCTTGCTTGGGAGTGGATTTAAAATTCAGTGCATCTCTAAGAGAGACTTGAGGAAAGTATGCTAATGCTAGAGCATTGTAAAATAGAAAATCTTTGGGTCATACTTTAAACCCCCAGTATTTACCCAGCTCTCTCTTTCTTTCTCTGTCTCACACACACACATAAACTTGGATTACTAACCCAAGATAGATAATTCCATTTGGCACAATTCAATAAATACTTATGGATTGTTTACAATATGCCAGACACTATTCTAATGGCTAAAACTAATTAACAGAATATACAAAGACCTTGTTATCGTGGAATTTAAATTTTGATTGGGAGAAGATAGAGTATAGCAAATATATACTATGCTACATAGTAAAAGGTGCTTTTTTAGGTATCTGTCTCTGGCTTCATAACAAACTATTCCAGAATTTATTTACTTAAAACGTCGACTTTATTGTTTGTCACAATTAGGTGGGCTTAATAGGGTCTATGTGGATGGTTCATCTCTTGGTCACCCTTGGGGTCTCTAATTGGTGACTGGACCCAGAACCCTCAAGTTGACTCACTTTATATGGCTCTCCGTTGGACCTGCTGGTTGTTAGGGTGCTCACTTGGGGTCTCACTTCTTTTCCACTTGCCTTTTCCCTGTGGCTTAGGCTGCTCACAGCACGGCGCCCTGTTCCATGAGGGAGTGTAACAAATGGACAGAGGCAGGAAGTGCAGATTTTGAAAGTCCAGCCTCAGAAGCTACACAGTACCACTTTTACCACATTTTTTGGTCAAAATAGTTCTCAGGTAGAGGAAACAGACTCCAGTTTTTGATGTTGTTGTGGGGTTTTTTGTTTTTGTTTTTTTGAGACAGAATCTCACTCTTGTTCCAGGCTAGAATGCTGTGGCGTTGTGTCATAGCAGCCTAGCTCACAGCAACCTCAAACTCCTGGGTTCAAGCCATCCTCTGACTCAGCCTTCCAAGTAGCTGGAACTACAGGTGCCTGCCACAATGCCTGTCTGGTTTTCTTTCTTTCTTTCTTTTTTAATTTTCTTTTTTTGTCTGGCTGGTTTTCTTTTACTGTTTTATTAGAGACAGGGTCTGGCTATTGCTCAGGCTGGTCTTGAACTCCTGAGCTCAAGGGACCTGCTAGCCTCTGCCTCCCAGAGTGCTGGGATTATAGATGTGAGCTGCTGCACTTGGCCAAGGCAACATTTTAGATAATCTGATGGAAATCAGAGAGTGAGTCATGAGAACTATAAGAATATTTTAGGGAAGAGTATTCCAGGCATAACGAACAGGAAATGTAGAAGCCCTAAAACAGGAGAATCTGTGGTGTGATCAAAGAATTGCAAGGACAGCAATATGACTGGAATGGAACAATAGAGGGAGAGCAGCTGGGCGTGAAGTCAGAGAGGAGGTGGGAAACAGATTTTGTTGCCTTGGAAAGGACTTGGAGTTTTCTGTGAGTGAGATGGAAAACCATGGAAGACACTGAACAGAGGAATTACATACAGGTTGGATATCCCCCATGTGAAATGCTTGGTGCCAGGCTCGGCGCCTGTGGCTCAAAAGGCTATGGCACCAGCCACATACCCTGAGCTGTTGGTTTTGAATCCAGCCCGGGCCCGCCAAACAACAGTGACGGCTGCAACCAAAAAATAGCTGGGCGTTGTGGTGGGTGCCTGTAGTGCCAGCTACTTGGTAGGCAGAGGCAGGAGAATCACTTGAGCCCAGGAGTTGCAGGTTGCTGTGAGCTGTGATGCCATGGCACTCTACTCAAGGGGACAGCTTGAGGCTCTGTCTCAAAAAAAAAAAAAAAGAAAAGAAAAGAAAGGCTTGGTGCCAGAAGTATTGTAGATTTCAGATTTTATCACATTTTGGAATATTTCATTATACTTACTGGCTGAAACATCTCAAATCCAAAAATCCGAAATGTTCCAATGAGCATTTACCTTAAGTGTCATGTTGGTACTCAAATAAGTTTTAGATTACTCTGGGAGGCTGAGGCAGGATGATTACTTGAGGTCAGGAATTCGAGATCAGCCTGAACAAGAACAAGACCCTATCTTTACTAAAAAATAGAAAGATTAGCTGGGTGTGGTGGTGCATGCCTGTAGTCCCAACTACTAAGGAGACTAATGCAGGAGGATCCTTTGAGCCCAGAAGTTTGAGGCAGTGAGCTATGATGACGCTGCTGTTCTCTGGTCTGGGTGACAGGGCAAGACCCTTTCTCAAAAAAATTTTTGGAGCATTTCAGATTTTCAGATTTGGGGTGTGCAAATTATGTATGTTCTAACTTGAATTTTAACAGAATCCTACTTTGTCAATCTTTCACTACTCTCTTTATAGAATAGACTGTAAAAGGACAAGGGCAGCAGTAGGGAGTCAAGTCAGTAGAGATGATGGGATGTGCTAGGTGATGAAAAATGGTTGGAATTTGGGTACATTTCAAGGTAGAACAGACAGAATTTGCTTATGAGGGTGAATGTGGGGTAAGAAAGAGAGATCAAGGATCACTCTGAACATTTTTGTCCGAGGCACCTAAAAAAGTAGAATTTTTGCTTACCAAGATGGGAAGACTGGGGGAGGAGCACGGTGTAGGTGAGAAAGATACAGGACTTCTGTACGATGTTTGGCTGTGTCAAGATGAATAAGAAGATATATGGGGCGGCGCCTGTGGCTCAGTGAGTAGGGTGCCAGCCCCATATACCGAGGGTGGCAGGTTCAAACCCAGCCCCCACCAAACAGCAACAACAACAACAACAAAATAGCTAGGCGTTATGATGGGCACCTGTAGTCCCAGCTACTCAAGAGGCTGAGGCAAGAGAATTGCCTAAGCCCAGGAGTTGGAGGTTGCTGTGAGCCATGTGACACCACGGCACTACAAGGGCGATAAAGTGAGACTCTGTCTCTACAAAAAAAAAAGAAGAAGAAAATATATGGGGCAAAAAGATTACTAAATGTTACTTCCTCATTGCAGGTGTGACGTTGAGTGCTTCAGATCTGGTCACTATGGTACGAGAACGAAAATGCATATTGTGCCACACTGTGTGCAGTTCAAAAAAGGTAATCATGGAAGAGAGAGGCTTTATAACTGATTTTTAAGAGATATATGCTAAGCATTTAACAATGTCTTATTTATGTTTCTTTCCTAAACCATGGTCTAATTCCACTGATTTCTTTCTCATTACTGCCTCCTAGAGCCAGTAACTGTATTATACATCAGAAATGGTATTAACAACATCTTAGAAGTCCACAAGGTGGGGATGTTGCTCGAAGAAAAACAGACTTTTTTATGAACTGAGTTCATCTGTTTCTTAGGGAAATTGGGCACAGTTTGTCTCACTTTTTGCAGTTTCTTGCCTTTATCATTTGCTTTCATAGTAGTGCTGCTGGCTTAAATTCTGAGGAAATTATTCCATATGCTTTTTTTTTTTTTTTTTTTTTTTTTAGACAGAGTCTCACTGTGTCACCTTCAGTAGGGTGCTGTAGTGTCACAGCTCACAGCAACCTCAAACTCTTGGGCTCAAGAGAACCTCTTGGGGCAGTGCCTGTGGCTCAGTGGGAAGGGCGCCGCCCCATATACCTGGGGTGGTGGGTTCAAACCCGGCCCTGGTCAAACTGCAACAAAAAAAATAGCTGGGCCTTGTGGTGGGCACCTGTAGTCCCAGCTACTTGGGAGGCTGAGACAAGAGAATCGCCTAAGCCCAGGAGTAGGAGGTTGCATGGCACTCTACCGAGGGCAATAAAGTGAGACTCTGTCTCTGCAAAAAAAAAAAAGAGAGAGAGAGAGAGAGAGAACCTCTTGCCTCAGCCTCCCAAGTAGCTAGGACTATATAGATGCCCAGCTAGTTTTTCTATTTTTAGTAGAGACTGGATCTTGCTCTTGCTTAGGCTGGTCTTGAAGTCCTGAGCTCAAGCAATCCACCCACCTCAGCCTCCTGGAGTGCTAGCTAAGATTACAGACATGAGCCACCATGCCCAACCCCACTTTAAATTTTTTGGGCATTTCTTCTGCTCTGGTTTAAAACGTGTTTCCAGGCTCTGCGCCCGTAGCTCAATGAGTAGGGTGCTGCCCACATACACTGAGGCTGGTGGGTTTGAGACCAGTCCAGGCCTGCTAAACAACGACAACTGCAGCCAAGAAATGGCAAGGTGTTGTGGCGGGTGCTTGTGGTCCCAGCTAATCAGGAGGCTGGGGCAGGAGAATCACTTAAGCCCCAAAAGTTTGAGGTTGCTATGAGCTATGATGCCACGCCACTATATCTAGGGCGACATATTGAGACTCTGGCTCAAAAAAAAAAAAAAAAAAAAGCCAAAACATGTTTCCATCATCTCTTCATGTTTTTTTCCCATGGTCATAATGAAGTTAAATTAAGGACTGCAGTTGTATACTCCTCCTTAGGCAAAGCCAATTGTAGTAAGTTTTAAAGCAAGGGAAAGGCCTGCTTTAAGTGAGCAGTATGGTTTAAGAAAATAATGGAATGGGTTAGTGGGAAAGGATAATTCTGGTACTTATTTTCAGATAGATTATGAACAATTTATGTTGAAGTGGTGCTTTCTTCTAGTTTCCCAAATTAGTGTAACCCTTGTCTCTCCAAATACACCAAGGAGGAGAAAAGGGACCCCCATGGTTGGGGGTCACCACAATATGAGGAACTTTATTAAAGGGTCGCAGCATTAGGAAGGTCGAGGACCACTGAAAGTGAACTGAGTATAGGAAAAAGCTGCATATTACATCCCTGACTATCCTATTGCCCACTAATATATAAAAGAAACCTTAGAGTTTTAAAAAAATGCATATTTCTTGGTGTTACTGATGTTTTCTAAATTTGTTCAATCATGAAATCACACCCCTCCCACTACTAACTTCTAAAACATAGTACTGATTAATATGCAGGGGACTAAATGGTAGCACGGTATCTGAGAAGGTATGCAATCTTATGCCTGTGGATGTTTTCTAGTCATTGTGAAAGCTTAGTTGTCTCAGTATTTGCATTCATTCCTTAGAGAAGAATTGGAGAGGATTTTGCATGTTAAAATTTAGAAAAGGATTAGTGAAGTGTTTTAGAAAATCAGAAGTCACATTTAAACTGCTTTTCTTTTTTAACTGATTTTGAATAGTATTTTAATAATAAATAGAATATAGAATTGTTTTTTATATCAGAACAATCCAATTCAGTGAATACTACTTTGGTCAGAAATGGTTTTATTTCAAGGAAAAGAATTCACTTAAATTTAACTCAGGAAAGGGAGATTTGGCATATAGATAAGAATCTAAATCGAGAAAAAATCACACAACAGGAAGCATAAGGGACTAAGAAGATCAAGTTGTATATTCATGGATTGTTTCATTCTATGTTCTGTTACTAACTTGACTCAGTTTTCAGCTCTGAGTTAGTTCTAGTTAGTGGCCAATTGGTTTTGGCCAGAAAGGATCCTGTCTGGAGCTACTCTCTCCATGGATGAAGCATTAGTAGAGGAGGGAAGGAAAAGATGGTCGTCTTCTGTAAAGTTGCCATTTAAAGGAAATGTTTTGAATCATAGCACTGTTTACGCACTGTAGTAAGTAACTTAAAGTCATAATGGGTAGTTCTAGACTGTTTTTGATATATTTGGATTGTATATAATGAATAATCTCAATTCATTAGATGCTTATAGTGTGACATAGCGTCTGAAATATTGACTTTGGTATCAGATTTGCCTGGTTTTGAGTCCCTTTTTGACTTTGAGAAGGCAAGACTGAATATTTTCACACTTATCCTTTCGGTGCCTAGCTCTGTGTTGGCACATAATAAGTACTTGATAGATAACTTGGTTAGTGAGCCAGTTAACTTCTCTGCATACTTGTGTCCTTATGAAGTTAAGAATGCTCCCTCAGGCTGGGCCTGGTGGCTCACACCTATATTCCTAGCACTTTGGGAGGCCAAGGTAGGTGGATTATCACGTTTGACACAGAATTTCAGCCTAATTGTTGATTGAATAGGAGCAGAGGAACAGCCTCCCAAGTAGCTGGGACTACAGGCACTTGCCAGAATGCCTGACTGTTTTTTAGAGATGGGGTCTCACTCTGATTCAGGCTGGTCTCTGTGAGCTCAGGCAATCCTACCCACCTCGGCCTCCATAGTGCTGGGATTACAGGCGTGAACCACTGCACCCAGCCAGAAGGAAGTGATTTTAATTTTAGTATTGAAATGAGAAGAGTAATCACATTTACAGAATTTTGGCCCAATTGTTGATTGAATAGAAACAGAGGAGCTTTTTTCAAGGCAGTCCCCGTAGTGTAATCTGCTTTCTTTAATTTTGAAGGAGATGGACGAACACATGCGGAGCATGTTGCATCACAGGGAACTTGAAAATCTGAAGGGCAGGTATGGAAATGGTTCTCTTCCATAAATTTGCTGAACTGTGGTGGGGGATCTGAGTGCTAATGGTGCCTGTTAGCTTATTTTGTGTAATTCATCGTTACGTGAGTGTTGTCTTATGATGGCATAAGGCAATCTTTTGGCATTCAAAAGAGATAACTAGCGGTCCTCAAACTGCAGCCTGCGGGCCACATGAGGCGGTGTGATTGTATTTGTTCCCGTTTTGTTTTTTTACTTGAAAATAAGATATGTGCAGTGTGCATAGGAATTTGTTCATAGTTTTTTTTGTTGTTTTTTTTTTAACTATAGTCCGGCCCTCCAATGGTCTGAGGGACAGTGAATTGGCCCTCTATTTAAATGAGGACGCCTGATATAAACCCTGATGTTTTTGTGCCTCTCAAATGTATGGAATACACAGACAATATCTCTAGTAGCTAGATTACAACAAGGTGAATTGGGATGAGCCAGCTCTCATTAGTAAGATTTCTCATTCCTACACACCAGCCTTGCAACTAGGACTTTTCATCTTTGCTTCAGCAGTATTACAAATTAATTGCATGCTGTATACCTTTAGTGTTGCTGGAATTGCCTGAAAAGTCCAAAGTCTGCTAAATAGCATAGAATCTTCATTGATGAGATCTAAAAGTGCAAACTTTAAAAGTATTAAGAATGCTGTTTTGTGACTTAAAGCTTGAGATGTTCAAGGAAAGAATAATAAGCACCTTTAAAAAAATGAAATGTTGTGTATGTGTATATTCCATGTCTTTTTGTCCATCTATATTGACTTTTTTGATGTTTTTGACTTCTGTGAATTTGAAGTTTAGTGACTGGATTAGATGGAAAAACATTAGGAACCTGAGAAATATGAATTATTTCTTATTCCATAAATAACAGTAACAAGTTTTGATCAAGGTTCTAATCTAGGGCATTTGAAAATATTTGTATTTAAAAAAATTATTTGTATTTTAAGTTTTACAATTCTAGATTATGTGGGCAAGTTAAGGTGTTATTAAAAGTTCAGCATCTCTTTAGCCTATTAGTAGAATTTTTCCTTGCCCCAGTCCTTTTCCTGTGGAAAGGTTAGGTCTCTGTAGCAATGTAAAAGAGACTTGCATTCAGATTTAGTGTGGGGAATCCTTATCATAATACCTTGAATATATTAATATATGGTCTCCAATTTGTTACCGTTGAAAACCTGTGGAATCCAGTCAACTTTTGATTATGTGGATTATTTTATTTTATTTTATTTTTTGCAGTTTCCGGCCAGGGCTGGGTTTGAACCCGCCACCTCCAGCATATGGGACTGGCACCCTACCCCTTTGAGCCACAGGCGCCGCCCGTGGATTATTTTAATTCTTTAAAAATCCCCATTTTCAACAGACTTTCTTCTTTCACTCACCTGTTTATTGGCTACTTATCTTACTTATCTGACACCTATCCCATATGTACTATATTATCAAACCAAATAAAACAAATAAGGTTAGTAGATCTAGTTAGTAGGCAAGAAGCCCACTATATTAGAAAATTAATGCCTTATTAATTCAGAGATCACTACTAAGCCATTTAAAACATTGAAAGTTAGATTACATACAATTTATGTTTATAGTCAATACAGAATTATAAAAAGTAAAAGTCCTCTCCCCAAACTCCTAAATCCTACTCCCCTCTTAGAGGATAGTCAAAAGAGTTTGTTGTATATCCTACCCAGATCTCTTTCTATATATTTAATATTTTTATATACATATTTTTGTCTTATTAACATAACTGAATGGCATTGCTACATATGTGTTCTGTTACATTTCCCCTAATTGTGCCTTGGATATTTTATCTGCCACATTCAATTATTTGGAACATAATTTATTTTTTAGGAAGAAAGCGTTAAAAAAGCCATTTTGAGCTGCCAATATAAACGTTCAGCTTTAGCATCCAAAATATTTGATTTAGAGGAGAACACTTTATTTATTTATTGGAGACAGAGTCTCTAACTTTGTTGTCCCCCCACCCCCTATAGAGTGCTGTGGCATCACAGTTCACAGCAACCTCAAACTCTTGGGCTCAAGTGATTCTCTTGTCTTAGCCTCCCAAGTAGCTGGGACTACAGGTGCCCACTACAAGGCCCAGCTATTTTTAGAGAGAAGGTCTCACTCTGGCTCAGGCTGGTCTTAAACTCCTGAGCTAAGGCAGTTTACCTACCTTGGCCTCCCACAGTGCTGGGATTACAGGGTATAAGCCACACCTCGCCTAGGAGAGCACTTTAGTACTTACTCATATATTAGATATAGTGCTAACAAGTTTTATATGGTTTCCTGGCCTATGTAACAAATTACAGGGAAGAAGGCAAGCAAGTAGCAAGAAAAAACAGCTTACAAAGTTATGAAACTCTTAAAAATCCATAAAATCTCAAAAACCATTTACTGTCATGGAGCATTTACTCTAAGGACAGTCATCACCATTTCACCACAGGGACAAATAGTCATCAGTTGTTATTTCCGTTTCCCTGTTATACTTTGTGATTGTTTCCTCTGGATTTCATGTTTAATTACTAGCATTCTGATATTAAGACTGTGTTTGTCTTTAGAGTTATAGCTACAATTTTTTGTTTGTGATTAATCTCGTTAAGAACTATAAAATGCACATTTTTTAAGGTTTTGATGCAAGCTTGAATGATAAGTAACTGTTCCTATTTGCTTCACAGCTGTGGAGCATTTCTGTATTTTTTCCTGATATATTTGTTCAGATACATGGACTTTGACTAGTAGTATCTCCAGATAGAAGCCATTAAAAAGGCACAAATCTTTATTTATCAAGCAGCTGTTGTCATGCAGTTAGAGCAAGCTTAATAAAGAAAAGCTTATGTAGAGAATATCTTAAGACTGCCCTTCACACATGAGAGGAAATTGTGTGGTAACAGGATGAAGCTAATTTAGGCCTTCCTTTAAATGCCCTGAGGAAAATGACTGCCTTTATTAGCCAAGAAATAATTATTTTATGTATTTACTCAGAGTAGTAAGCATTTTAACTGGCGATGGTTAAAGAATTGGAAAGTAGCATCATTAAAATATTACATTTAATTTGCTATTCACTTTTAAAAAACATAAGATTTCCTAAACACCCTATGGGGAGGCATGATTCTTCAGAAGATATGATAATTACTTCCCTGATCTTTCTCTACATAAGCATAGATACTCTCTTTTCAAAGTTTCTCTCTTTCTTTTAAACTAGATTATATTTGTAAGAAAAACATTAGGTATTTCTGGGTTTTTTGAAAAATAACTTTTAGTACTAACTTTTATGTTGCATTTATTGCCTGTGCCCTTTGGGTCTGGATCTCTGATACTCATAAGTCTGGAATTATGGTTATATTTTTTCTCACAAGGAGAGCAAAATGTTTTTAAAAAATTGTGTTTTGAATGTCTGTGAAGTATCCAACATGTGCTTGTGCTTTGGGGGTTCCAAAGTGTGTGGGTTTATGACTATTGGTGTTTACTTTTATTAAGAGTTAAATTCTGCCTACCTTATGCTACATTCCTTAATATTTTTTTAAGAAGTCAGTGTGGCTTTCCAGTTGTGTCTTTAAAGAAAAGGAATTTTGATGGTTTAAATATGAGAAAAATCTTTGCATTTTTGAAATAGGATAAAATCAGGGCTTTTATTTAAAAATATCTTATACTAAAAGTTTACAATTGACTGGTGTCTTTAGTACTGTAATACAGAGTTAAGCATTCTATATGTTTTGGGTAGAAAAATAGACTAAAACATTTTCTATAGTTTCAGTGAGTTTTAAGAAACAGATTTTATAACTAGGCAATTCAGTTGATTTGAATATTTATAGTGTAAAGTACTGGGGGTTTTTTTTTTTTTTTTTTTTTTTTTTTTTGCGCAATTTTTGGCTGGGGCTAGGTTTGAACCTGCCACCTCTGGCATATGAGGCCGGCGCCCTACTCCTTTGAGCCACAGGCGCCGCCTGAGTACTCTGGGTTTGTTACAGATTTTTCTGAGGCTGCCCATTGAGGGTAGGTTTATATTTATATTAACTTTTTTCTGTGTTACTGTGAAAACGGCTTTTCTGTAACAAGTTAACATTCACTTGGAATGAGCTACTATTAATTTAAACGCTTAAGAGGAATGTGGCTATCCCTGGTAAACTTGAGGATTATTCTTCTTTAAATATCTGAATGTAGTAAATACAGTTGCAAACTCTCAGTGAAAATGTTTTTTAATACCTGCTGAATTAGAAGAAATTGGATATTGATATTCTGGGTAATTCAGGTTAATATTTTTGGGGAACCTGATTAGAACTCATCTTAAAAATGTCAGCATTTGAGGCGGCGCCTGTGGCTCAGTGAGTAGGGCGCTAGCCCCATATACCGAGGGAGGCAGCCCCGGCCAAACTGCAACCAAAAAATAGCCGGGCGTTGTGGCGGGCGCCTGTAGTCCCAGCTGCTCGGGAGGCTGAGGCAGGAGAATCGCGTAAGCCCAGGAGTTGGAGGTTGCTGTGGGTCCTGTGATGTCATGGCACTCTACCCAGGGTGGTAAAGTGAGACTCTGTCTCTACCAAAAAAAAAAAAAAAAAAGTCAGCATTTGATTAACAGATTTTCAAGCGTGGATATGTGTAAAAAAAGAAAAAGAAAGTTATCATTTGAGGTTACAAAGAAAAAAAAGTGAAAACTAATAAAAATTTCTCCACTTTTCTGAAGCATTCTCCGTGATTGTTGCAAAATAAAAAACGTGTTTTTGTGAACTTGTTGGGCATTGTTTATTTAGTGTTTATACTTTGACAACAGTGACCACCTAGTATGGTGCCTAGAATTTAGTAGTTGTTCAATAAGGTTTCTTTTTCTTTCTTCCTTTCCCTTTTCTTTGCCTGCCTTCGTTTCTTTGTTTAAAAAAATATTCAGGTGATATGTAAACAGAAGCCTTCGTTTTCTAGTCAATGAAGTGCCCTGTTTTGAGGGTCTCTTCTAGTTAACTGACATAAGTCCTGCCTGTGTCCTGTTGGGTATGTATGTGGAGAAAATAGAGCTGATGTGCATGTATTTGTATGTTTCTGTCTGTCTGGTGAAAGACAGCATGTCTTTTTGTGTTGTTTTTCTTGTTGTTTTTTTTTGTAGAGACAGAGTCTCACTTTATTGCCCTTAGTAGAGGGCTGTGGCATCACAGCAACCTCCAACTCTTGGGCTTAGGCAATTCAATTCTCTTGCCTGAGCCTCCCGAGTAGCTGGAACTACAGGCACCCACCACAACGCCTGGCTGTTTCTTTTGTTGTTATTGTTGTTGCAGTTTGGCTGGGGCTGGGCTTGAACCCGCCACCCTCAGTATATGGGGCCAGCACCCTACCCACTGAGCCACAGGTGCCGCCCTGTGTTGTTTTTCTTAATAAATTGGCACAGGAAGTGCAAAAAACTGAGTATTAAACCGAAGATACAGGATACAGAGTTAAGCCAATTTGAATTATTAAATGGATACTGCTATCTTGTAGCCATGGTGTTCAAATGTTTTTTGTAAATGACTGTATAGACAGCTGACCTAATCAAAGGATTTCAGGAAATGAAAAAGCAGTTACATTATAGATCTGCTGTAGCCCTGAACATTGATTCAAGACTTTGTCTTCTTAAGACTGGCCAAGTATGAGATTTACCAGTACATATATAAAATGAAAGAAAATAAAAACAGGTCTTCCCAATTTAATTAAAAACTTTGCTTCCCTCTGAACTGTAGCATTTTTTGAAACTGGAGAAAAAACATTTGCTTAGGACAGCTGTTAATTTCCCACAACTGAAATGCTTTACATTCCCTTTAAAATAAGCCCTTCTTAAGCAGAATGTAGATCACATGTATCATCCAGACCAAAAAAGTTTGCCAGGACTACTCCTATCATTTGCCCCAGTCCGGAATCTCCACATTCCGGGCAGAGCTTCAGCTGTTCCAGTTTAGTTGCCCAGTTGGGATTGGCTGCACCACCTACTCTTTTCTCCACCCCTTCACTTTGACTGGAAGAAAGCTCTAGATGGGAGAGTAAATGTAAGCGCTTGTCACCAGGCTTTCTGAGTGCAGCTGGCACCATGGGTGTGCTCCAGAGCAGCTTCAGATTGCTCTGAGCCCCCTGCCCTGCCTCCCCTTTCACCATGTTTCCTCTGGCAAGGTTTTAAAACCAGCAATTCAAGAAGATTTCTCCTCCTAAACTACATTAATCTGAAGTGTATTGCCTCTTGATTGCTGGAAAAGAATCTTAAATTCATTTCAAAAGTAACTTACAAACAAACTTGTTAAAAGTGATGAAAGGAGCATTAAAATTGATTAACACTTATTTTTCACTGTGCCAAAGTGTGCAGTGTTTTTCAGAGGAAACTGTAACAGATCTGGTGAGTGTGCCATGCCAGTGGGGAGAATTGAATGTCCCTCATCTCCCTCTTTCCCTAGGGACAGTAGTCATGAGTGCCGAGTGTGCGGGGTCACAGAAGTGGGTCTTTCTGCATATGCAAAGCACATTTCTGGCCAGTTGCACAAAGATAAAGTTGATGCCCAGGAAAGAGAAGATGATGGAAAGGGAGACGAAGAGGAAGAAGATTATTTTGACAAGGAACTCATTCAGTTAATAAAACAAAGGAAAGAAAAAAGCCGGTAAGTAAAAATTTTGATTTTTTTTAAAAAGCCCATCTGTAACAGAACATAGTAGAGAATACATTTTGTACTTTTTCAACCTTTAGCACTTACACTTAGTTATAAAGTTTAGTTTGAGGTTGCTGTCTTATGCATAAAAGGGCATGGGATGCTTTCTTGAACCACTATACTATCTGCCTTAAAAAAACAAACTCAGGATTGTGCTTTATGTAAGCTAACTACATCTATACATCTGAAGTTTTTGCCATATTGGGAGCCATGTTTAGAATTGTTTTTATTGGTAAAGATACTAAAATAAAAGATTCATTGAATAAATTAAGTAATATTTCTTTCTTTCTTTCTTTCTTTTTTTTTTTTAAGAGACAGAGTCTCACTTTGTTGCCCTCTATAGAGTGCCGTGGCGTCAGCTGACAGCAACCTCCAGCTCTTGGGCTTAGGTGATTCTCTTGCCTCAGCCTCCTGAATAGCTGGAATTACAGGCGCCCACTACAATGCCTGGCTATTTTTTGTCACAGTTTGGCTAGGGCTGGGTTTGAACCCACCACCCTCAGTATAAGGGGTCGGCACCCTACTCACTGAGCCACAGGTGCCACCGCTGTAATATTTCTTATAGCTAAAAATAGCAGCTCTTAGGGAAATTGTTTTTTGCCTGATATAAATTAATATGGTGTCTCTCCAAGTTTGGTTTATCTCTTCGTCTTTGAATCTCCAGTGACTATTACAGTGCTTGGTTCTCTCTACATGCCTCTGTAAATATTTATTAAATAAGTTACATTTTAAATTTGACAGCATCAAGATTATATGAGCAATGAAAGTTTTCTAGCTTGCACTGCATAATTTATACCCACACTTAACACATTTAGGTATTAGGTATTTATGTTTTTACCTTACTGATTTGTGGTCTAAAGAGTTTAATTATAAAAATTTTTAAGAGAGTTTAATAAGACAGAAATTTCCAGATATGAGTGCAAGAGAAAGAAGCACTGATGAGGTAGGATAATTTTTTAGGTCCTAAGACATGATGAGAAACATGTAAAATTCTAAAATAAAAACTTAAGAATCCTTCTTGAATGCAGGTTATACCTGACCTGTCCCTCCTTTTTAGTTACAGGTTTGACTGTAAAAAGGAAAGTTTTTACTCTGTATGTTAAAAAGTTTGTGAACAAGTCCCTAAAGGTGATTATCTTAGTCTTAAAAGACTGAATGTCCCTAATCTGAAATGCTCCAAAATTTGAAAATTTTAAGCTCCAACATGACATCACAAATGGAATATTCATATCCGATTTCATTTAATAATTACACAATTATTAAAAAAACTGTATTAAAATTTACCTTCAGGATATGTGTATAAGATATATATAAAAGGAAATGAACTTTGTGCTTAAACTTGTATCCCATCCCCAAGATATCTTGTGTATATGCAGATATTTCAAACTCCAAACAAATTTTAATCCAAAATACTTTTGGCCCAAGTATTTCTGATAAACACTCAACCTGTAGCAACATGGTTCTTAAATTGTTTAGTTGCTTAGTCCTTCAAATGACATTCTCATTACTCTTAGTTCAGATGTAGTTTACTCTTTTTCCTTTTTTAGGGATTTGGAATCTCTAAGAGACTCACTTTTGTTTTGCTCTTACATACTAGTGCCCTTATTAGCTTATACTGTGTAAATGATTAAATTTGAAGTTTAACAGAGCTTCTGAGTAGAGTAGACATTCATATCATAGTTATAATTCTTTGAGTCTTCCAATATGCCTCATTGGCATATAAAATTATCTACCTATTTTTTATTATTTATTTGTTTATTTTTTGAGACAGAGTCTCACTTTATCGCCCTCGGTAGAGTGCTGTGGTGTCACAGCTTACAGCAACCTCCAACTCCTGGGCTTAGGCGATTCTCTTACCTCAGCCTCCCAAGTAGCTGGGACTATAGGCACCCGCCACAACGCCCAGCTATTTTTTGTTGCAGTTCGGCCGGGGGCAGGTTTATACCCACTGGCCTTGGTATATGGGGGCGGCACCCTACTCACTGAGCCACAGGTGCCGCCCTATGTACCTGTTTCTTCATGGTTCTTTTTCTTTTTCCTTCATGAGATTTTTGACTTAAGATTGTTCTTTCTGGGCTGTGGATTTAACTGTGGATCTAGCCAATTCATGATCTAAGAATTCTACCCTTTTTTTTTTTTTTTTTTAGATAGAGCCTCATTTTGTCACCCTCGGTAGAGTGCCATGGCATCATTATAGCTCATAGCAACCTCAAATTCTTGGGCTCAAGCGATCCTCTTGCCTCCGCCTCTTGAGTAGCTGGGACTATAGACCCCGCCATAATGCCTGGCTAATTTTTCTATTTTTTAGCAGAGATGGGGTCTCACTTTTGCTCAGGCTGATCTCAACATCCTGAGCTCAAGCAATCCACCTCCCTCAGCATCCCAGAGTGCTAGGATTACAAATGTGAACCACCCTACCTGGCCTAAGAATTTTACTTTGTGAGTGATTTATTCCCCAGTTCTCTCATTTCAGATCACTTTAGTATGGCTGCGTCAAGGGTCCCCTTGGATGTCAAAAGTTGCATATTGTTTAGAATCAAAAAGTAAAAGCTTTTGGTTAATGGTTATATATATTTAAAATTTTTGGCTAGAATGGTTTATGCCTGTAATTCTAGCACTTTGGGAGGCCAAGGTGAGAGGGTCACTTGAGACCAAGAAGTCGAGACTAACGTGAGCAATATAACAAGATTCCATCTCAAAAAAAAAAAAAAAAAAAGTAGGTAGGCATGTTGGTGCAAACCTGTAGTCCCAGCTTCTTGAGAGGCTGAGGCAGGAGGATCACTTGAACCCAAGAGTTTGGGGTTGCAGTGAGCTATGAGGATGCTGCTGTACTGTAGCCCAGGCAGCAGAGCAAGATTGTGTCACCTAAAAAAAAAAAAATTTCAAGTGTAGGTAATAATACATGGTACTTGTTATTTGGGAACTTACAGTATTCTATTTAGAAATTATTGTCATTTATAATTTGAGGGGATGTTTGAACTTTTAAGTAAATTAACCTTTAATTCCATCTATGAAAAAGGAAGAACTTCTAATTTGTGTATAAAATATTATAGACTTTGAAAGCTTTTAAAGCCAGTACTAATGTAAAATTTAAGTCAAGTTCAGAGGAAGGAACCCAACTCAGAAACTTAGGATTTTCTTTTTTTTTTTTTGAAAACTTTTTTATTCAATATATTTATTATTTGAACTTTTTTTTTTGGCAGTTTTTGGCTGGGGCTGGGTTTGAACCCACAACTTCCGGCACATGGGGCTGGCGCCCTACCCCTTGAGCCACAGGCACCCTACCCAGAAACTTAGGGTTTTCATTCTTTTTTTTTTTTTTCTTTTTTGAGACAGAACCTCAAGCTGTCGCCCTGGGTAGAGTGCTGTGGTATCACAGTTCACAGCAACCTCCAACTCCTGGGCCAAGCAATTCTCCTGCCTCTACCTCCCAAGTAGCTGGGACTATAGGCTCCCGCCACAACGCCCAGCTATTTTTTGGTTGCAGCCATCATTGTTGTTTGGCAGGCCTGGGCTGGATTTGAACCCGCCAGCTCAGGTGTATGTGGCTAGTACCTTAGCCACTTGAGCCACAGGCGCTGAGCCAGGATTTTCATTCTATCAGGACCTAGTGGTTAGGAATACAATTTGGAGTCAGACTGCCAAGATTTAAATCTCTGCTGTACTATTTTCTGACCATCTCATTCTAGACAATTTACTTAACCTCTTTAATCCTCCATTTCCTTATCTAAAAAATAGGCAAGAATACTTGCCTCTGGATTGTGAAAATTAAGTGAGGTAGGGGCAGCGCCTGTGGCTCAGTGGGTAGGGCACCGGCCCCATATACCCAGGGTGGCAGGTTCAAACCTGGCCCTGGCCAAACTGCAACAAAAAATAGCCAGGCATTGTGTCGGTGCCTGTAGTTCCAGCTACTCTGGAGGCTGAGGCAAGAGAATCGCCTAAGCCCAGGAGTTAGAGCAGGCGTCCTCAAACTTTTTAAACAGAGGGCCAATTCACTGTCCCTCAGACCATTGGAGGGCTGGACTATAGTTTAAAAAAAAAAAAAAACTATGAACAAATTTTTATTTTGAAGTAAAAAACAAAACGGGAACAAATACAATTCACACCGCTTCATGTGGCCCACAGGCCGTAATTTGAGGACGTCTGAGTTAGAGGTTGCTGTAAGCTGTGACGCCATGGCACTCTACCAAGGGCAATAAAATAAGACTGTCTCTAAAGAAAAAAAAAAAAAATTAAGTGAGATAATCTAGATAAAGTGCTTAGCACCAAACGCCTGACAGTAGACACTCAGTAAACTTTAGCTAGTATTCCTCAGTGTTCTAAGCACCTACCACATGCTAAGCATCATATAGGCATACCATAGGGAGTTTATAGAGGATGTGCTTTTTATATCTATAGCTGGGATGTTTATTTAAATTTACTTACATATCTATGGGCTCTGTGTGTAACATGAACACTTCAAACAGCTGTAGCTTCTTTATAAAACCTTTAGTTCATGGAGTGCCTTATGATACTTAACTGTTGCTACTACTTAGTTGGTATGAGCTATTTTACTCCTGTTTATGACCTTATTAATATTTACAAAACTGTATTCTAAACTCTTCATGAACAGGAACTATATATAAAAGTTTTCTTAACACAACTAACAATTATTGAATGGGTATTTGATAAGATGTTTTATTATTACTATTTTTGAGACAGAGTCTCACTGTGTGACCCTTGGTAGAGTGCCATGGCATCATATCTCACAGCAACCTCAAACTCTTGGGCTCAAGCGATTCTCTTTCCTCAGCCTCCCAAGTAGCTGGGACTATAGGCGCCTGCCACAACGCCTGGCTATTTTTTTTGTTGCAGTAGTTGTTGTTTTAGCAGCCCAGGCCAGGTTCGAACCCGCCAGCCTCAGTGTATATGGCCGGTGCCCTAACCACTGAACTTCGGTCACCGCCTTTGATAAGGTGTTTATTAATGAAAGTAACCATGCAAAGTATAATAGGTTACAAAACTAAGTTTTTCAGAAATAAACTACAACTGGAAAATTATGGTATTAAGGGCAGCTGAACATAATACTTTATTAATTATGATAACTAATCATAGCTATAAAATATAATTGACCTGCTCAGGTACAGTGATTCATACCTGTAATCCCAGCATTTTTTTTTTTTTTTTAATAATTTTTCCTTTAGCGCTTTCTTTTTATTTTTTTTTTAATTTTTATTTTATTTCAGCTTTTGACCAGGGCTGGGTTTGAACCTGCCACCTCCGGTATATGGGGTCAGCACCCTACTCCTTGAGCCACAGGCGCCACCCGTAATCCCAGCATTTTGAGAGGCCAGGGTGAGAGGGTTGCTTGAGACCAAGAGTTTAAGACTAGCCTGAGCAACATAATGAGACCCTGTGTGTACAAAACAATTTTTAAAAATTAGCCAAGTATTGTGGCATGTGCCTGTAGTTCCAGACACAAGAAGACCCTGTCTCTATAGAAAATAGAAATATTAGGCTTGGCACCTGTGGCTTAAGCAGCTAGGGTACCAGTGACATACACATGAGCTGGTGGGTTTGAATCCAGCCCGCCAAACAACAGTGACGGCTGCAACAAAAAATAGCCGGGCATTGTAGCGAGTGCCTGTAGTCCCAGCTACTTGGGAGGCTGAGGCAGGAGAATCGCTTGAGCCCAGGAGTTGGAGGTTGCTGTGAGCTGTGATGCCATAGCGCTTTACCTAGGGTGACAGCTTGAGGCTCTGTCTCAAAAAAAAAAAAAAGAAAGAAAGAAAGAAAATGGAAATATTAGCCAGAGATGGTGCCAGGTGCCTATAGTCCTTCCTAGCCACTCGGGAGGCTGAGGTGAGGCTTTTACTTGAGCCCAGGAGTTTGAGGCTGGAGTGAGCTATGATTATACCCCTGTAGACTGGCCTGGGTGACAGAATGAGACCCTATCTTTTAAAAAAAATTAAAAGGAAAGAAAAAAATAGGATATTTGATGGGTTGTGTCTTTAAAGGAAGTACAAGAAGTTTTTTAGTTCATTAATGAAGAACTGTTTTTTTTTTTCCCCAGACAAGGTGAACCTTCCAATAGCAGCCAAGAAATAAACTCTGATGACAGGCGACCCCAGCGGAGACGAGAAGACCGAATTCCTTACAAAGACAGAGAGAGTTACAGTCAGCAAACATGGCATCATCGTGGACCTCCACAGTGGGATTGGAAATGGGAGAAAGATGGCTTTAATAATACTAGGAAAAACAGCTTTCCACATCCTTTGAGGAATAATGGTGGACCAAGAGGTTGTTCTGGGTGGCATAATGGTGTTGCAGGAGGCTCCTCGACTTGGTTTCACAGTCATAGTAATTCTGGAGGTGGTTGGCATTCAAATAGTGGAATGGTAGATTGGAATCATAATGGTACAGGAAGGAATTCGAGTTGGCATTCTGAAGGAACAGGTGGCTTTTCCAGTTGGCATATGAACAACAATAACGGAAACTGGAAATCCAATGTACGTAGTACAAATACCTGGAATTACAATGGCCCAGGAGACAGATTTCAACCAGGCAGAAACAGAAATTCTAACTGTCAAATGGAAGACATGACTATGCTATGGAACAAAAAATCTAATAAGGCAAACAAATACAATCAACAGAGATATACGTGGCAGCGGAAAGAAAATGACAAAGTTGGTACAGTTTCCACATGTAGAGGTCCTTCAGAAGGATTTACAAGTGATAAATTTCCTTCAGAAGGCTTACTCAACTTCAGTTTTGAGCAGCCGGAAAGCCAAAGCACTAAAAAAACAGATACTGTAGCTTCCAAAGTTAGTGGAAAAAATGGCAGTGGGGCAAGGGAAAAGCCCCAACGCTGGACTCCATACCCTTCCCAGAAGACTCTGGATTTACAATCAGGACTGAAAGAAGTCACTTGTAACAAGTCAGAAGTGATAGATAAGCCTTTCTTTGATTTTAGCTTGATTTTAGCCACAGGAACACAAGAACTTCAACCTAATGAAACAAATAATTCCCCAACACTCAAAACACAAAAAGAAATGGCATCTCTTAGTCACAAAGCCACTTCTGACTGCACTGCTGCCTATGAGGTGGCGAGAAATGGCCCCATTACAGAAAAACCCGAACAAGAGCATAACTCAGCTAAGATGTCATCATTGAAATCCCCACTTCTTTCACTTCCAGCCACTAAATCATTTCCTCAAAAGCATAATTCAAAGTTTCCCTCAAAAAACACCAAAATGAATTCTTTTTTCCCTGGAGAGCACTCACATCCCTTGAACAAACCCACTGTGGAAGATAACCAGGATTCTTACATATCCAAATTGCATAGTTCAAGTCCTTGTATTTTAAAAGCTAATAACAGTACATTTGAAGCTCAAAAGGAATCTGATGATGACTTAAACGAAACGTTACAAAAAGCCAAAGCGGTACTACAGTGCCATGAGTCATTGCAAAATCCACTTCTTAGCACTTGTAAAAGGACCAAGAAATATGCAAAAGCAAGTAGAAATGTAGAAGAATCTGGAAAGGGATCTTTGAAAATTGAGTTTCAAGTACATGCATTAGAAGATGAAAGTGATGGAGAGACATCTGACACAGAAGAGCATGGCACAAAAATGGGAACCTTGGGGTCTGCAACTACAGAAATTTTACCCTGTAGCACTCATACTGCTGATGAGAAAGAGGGAGATGACCAAATCCTGAAAATATCTGGAAAACTATCCACAGCCCCATGTCATTCCACAGTTCAGCAGAAAGAGTCTGAGTTGGAAATGACATCCACATCCAGTGGCCAACCCAGCTTATTGCTAGACTTGAAAACCTCTCTGGAGGATGTGCAGGTTAATGACCCTAGTAAATCTCACGTAACTTTTGAAACAGATGGTTTTGAGAGTACTATCCTGGATGCAGAGCTTCAAAAAAGCGATACCAGTCAGCCCTCAGGCCCTCTCCTGCCTGAGCTAAGTAAGCTTGGCTTTCCTGCCTCACTCCAGAGAGATCTAACCCGGCACATAAGTTTGAAGAGCAAAACTGGAGCACACCTTCCCGAACCAAACCTCAATAGTGCTCGCCGCATTCGCAATATTAGTGGTCACAGAAAGAATGAGACAGAGAAGGAATCTGGACTCAAGCCAACCCTACGACAGATTCTAAATGCCTCTCGGAGAAATGTCAACTGGGAACAGGTCATTCAGCAAGTAACCAAGAAAAAGCAAGAGCTGGGCAAAGGCTTACCCAGGTGTGTGTCGTTTTTCAGTATCTGTTTTTTCTTGCTTTTAGTTACCCTTTAACCCTGGTCAAGAGAATTCTACCTGTTCCATTTTATTAAATGTTTGCCAAAAATATCCATTGTAGATGTCTGATTTAATATCAAAGAGTGACTGCTACTCTATGACAGATGGAATAAAGTTTTTATTAATAGGGAATGCAGTTTAAAATGGAAGCATACCTACCTGAGAAACAGCGGGTACATAGAAAAAAATCATCAGTAAATCCATCACTTTGGTTTAGGGGCTAGAAAGTGTGCGTAAATCTGTGTCTTGTTCTGTTTCTTAATTTTGGAATTAGTACAACTCTTTAAGTGTAACTTTCTCTTTACCTTTTACTTAGAACCTATGGATAGTTACTACAAAATGCTTTCTCTTAAGCACTTTGCTAATATTTTGGCTATTCATCTCATGTTGAAATGCTAGACTTTCTCAATGGTAAAGCCACATTCGACATAGGTTTGCTACTCATATCATAATTCTGCCACATTATAAGATACAGGCCTCCAGGTTTAGGAAACGTTTCTGTCCTTGTTGAAATAATGGATTTGTTTCCCCCCCTTTTTCTTTTTCATACCTTGTGAGTAGTACTTGAGATTATAAGTGTCTTAAAGCTCTTAGCATAGTGCCTGGCATTTGTAAGTGTTCAATAAAAAAATGTTTGTTTTGGTTCTCTTTTAAAAATTATGTACTGTATTATAGATTTAGAGCTTCATGTGAAATAAACTTCTCAATTTTTATTCTCTCAAATCTGTACTCACAAATCTATAATCTAGTACTTGTCACGTGACATTTACTTTATATCTGAATCACTTGTTAGACTGTGAACTCCACGAGGACAGGGATCATCTTAACCTTAGTGGTTAACAGAGCTTGAGGGCGGCGCCTGTGGCTGAAAGGGGTAGGGCGCTGGTCCCATATGCCGGAGGTGGCGGGTTCAAACCCAGCCCCGGCCAAAAAAAAAAATCAAAAACACAGAGCTTGACACCCCTTCTCCCAACCATGTCTTACTTATTTTTTTTTTTTCTTTCTATTCTTTCTTTCTTTCTTAAGGTTTGGCATAGAAATGGTGCCTCTTGTTCCAAATGAACAGGAGGTCTTGGATTTGGATGGGGAGCCTGATCTGTCCAATTTAGAAGGATTCCAATGGGAAAGTGTTTCCATTTCTTCATCCCCTGGCTTGGCAAGAAAGCGAAGCCTTTCTGAGAGCAGCGTGATCCTTGACAGGGCTTCTTCTGTGTACAGCTTCTTCAGTGAGGAAGGCACAGGCAAAGAAAATGAGCCTCGGCAGCTGATTTCACCTAGCAACTCACTGAGGACTGCAGAGAGTCAAAAAGCCGTTATGCACCTTAAACAGGAAGTGGCACCTCTGGCCACTTCCCTCAGAACAGGTGAAAGGGCTGAAAATGTGGCTACCCGAAGGCGACACAGTACACAGTTACCCTCTGACCATTTAATACCTTTGATGCATTCAGCAAAAGACCTTAACAGCCAGGAGAGGTCCTCACCACCTTCAGAGAATCAGAATGCCCAGGAGAGTAATGGAGAAGGAAATTCTCTATTATCAAATGTATCCTCTGCCCTTGCAATCTCCAGTATAGGTGATGCAGCCACAGATAGTAGCTGTACCTCTGGTGCTGAACAAAATGATGGCCAAAGTATTAGAAAGAAACGAAGAGCCACTGGAGTGAGTATGATTTCCTATGATTTTTGTAGAACATCTCAGGTAGTATTGTGATCGTTTATATTTGTCTTGAGTATCTGGGAGTGTGGTTCTCTCAACTGTGAAATAGAAGAATTGTGAGGCTCTTAATTTTGTTCCACTTGTTTCTTTCACTGAGTAATTCTGCTGAATTAAATGTAATCTAATATGAATGTACAGTACCAGGAAAATATGAAGTCATCTCTAAAACTGGTCTCCAAGCCAGTGATTCTTTATATCATCTGACCAAGGATAAGTCACATCTTCAGCTATAACTTAATCTGTTTTTATAGGCGCATTCTGTACTGGTACTGAAGAAAGGCATTCTTCAAAAATCCTGTTGCATTTTTAGGGGACTTAATGACTGTTGGATCTAGAAATGCTAGGCTTAGCAGTAACGTGGTTTTAACACTACTAGTGTGCAACTGTATGAGCACAGTATAGTATTTTTAGTCTGTGTTACTTTATCTTTTGTCCTTCAGTTACCCTGCCTGGCCTTCAAGAATTTTTCACTGCCACCACTTACACTCTTCTGGCATTTCTTTCTCTAATATTGCTTAACCTGCTTAGGATTCCTTTCTGAAAAGGAAAAGTTTCAGGTGGTGATAGAATCTGGAATGTGACACTGCCAGAAAATGAGCTCTTTCCTTTAATCCGAGAGCAGACGAGGGCATGGGTTTTAGACCTACTTTAAATTCCAGCTCTGCTCCTTTCAGCCAGACATTACGTAGTAGATTTTGTCAGATGATTTGAATATACTTTAAGTTGACAGATTGTCTTATGACTAAGCTAATATCTTGAAGCTTATCTCATAGACTGTTTAGCTTTGTGTTATAAAGGTTTTTCTTCCTGAAATATAAAGTAGAGACTATGCCAAGATGGAACTGACTTTCTCCACACTGTCTGTGCTCTGCGTCACCAAAGTGGAATATTTGGCCTAATCTCCATGGGCTTTACCACCTCTAGGATGCTAGGGAAGGATTTGACCTTGGATTCCTTTTTTTTATTAGATACATTTATTCACCTAAAATTTGAATTTATACCATGTATAAATCTTATTAGAGATGGTAGCAATAGTAAAGAATAGTGTTACAGCTATCTTAGAATTGATTCATTTTTCTCTTCTTGGATAATGGCCTTTACATATTTAATATTATTCAATTTTCTTTATCCCTCAGGATGGATCTTCTCCTGAACTCCCAAGTCTTGAGAGAAAAAATAAAAGAAGGAAAATTAAAGGAAAGAAAGGTATGGAGTAGAATACTCTGGCAGAAAGTTGTTCTTACAGCAATTCAGGTTCTGTATGAAGTTTTTTGTTATTGTTGTTTTTTTGTTTGTTTGTTTATTTATTTGTTTTGAGACAAAGTCTTGCTCATCACCCAAATTGGAGTGCAATAGTATAACATAGCTCTCTGCAGCCTCAAAGTCCTGACTTAAAGTGATCCTCCTGTTTGGACCTCCCAAAGTGTTGAGATTACAGACATGAGCCCTGCTGACCAGCTTTTTTTTTTTTTTTTTACAACTTAACACAGAGCATAACTTGTGGTTATCAAACATTGATCATCCATTTGTTATTTACTGACCTTATTTTTGTCTTTCTTAAAAACAGAGAAAATTGATTTCCTACAACACCCAGTTACAACTATAGAAGAAATATATGATGCCACATAGACCTGTGAGCTAAAGCTACTATATCTCTTGGAAAGTATAAAGTGAGAAAGTTTCATTACCTCAAAGGGCCATTTATAGCTGTTTCTCTCACTTTCTGTTTTTGAGGCATCTTGGTTACTTTTGTAAAGTTCATTAAGATGAGGTTATTAGCATTGCTTCCTCACTGATGTTTTTATGACTCCTAACTTTTCATTGCCTCTAGTCCTGTTCCAGTAGAAGGGCTAGTACAGGAAGTGATTGATGAGCTGTGGGTGAGTGGAGGTAATAGATAAAGGAGAAGTCAAGGACAAGCTCAGTTTCTGGCTGGGGCAACCAAGTGGATGATGGTATCGTTTGTAAAGCTGGAAAACTCTGTGTAGGAGCAAGTTGATGAGTTTCCTATTGAGCTTTTGACTTAAATGACCTTTGAGACACCTGGGTAGAGAGATATGATAGTTGATAGTTGTATATATAAATTTGGCATTTAGGAAAGAGATCTTGGCACGATGACTGGGAAAGAGACACATAATGATGATAAATATATATGTGTAGTAGAACGTTTTATTTAGGGGAAGTAAAGTGTACTGTTTCAAAGATGTATTTTCTTCAGGAAGCCTTCTCTAATACAAAGAACTATTTTAAGTTAAACTAGAAAAATACGGATTGGGAGGAGAGTGTAACAGTCCAGGTCTGAGGCCCAGTGTAGCAAAAGCCCTGGATGAAGAGGGTGGAAGACAAAGGAAGAATGGGAAATGAAACCTGGAACAACTGATTTATGTAGGACAGAGATTTCACCTGGAAAGGTAGTAGTGGAAGATGGTGATTAGGTAAGACAGTATGATGTGATGGTACACTTGAACCTGTGAGGCACTTCCATCTTACCAACTTTTTTGGTTTCTAGCATTGTCAGGTTTGTAAGATTTGATGAGTCTCCAGTGACCTATTGAGAAAAATAAAGGCTTATCCTAAATAATTGTAGTACAGGGCTTTGAGGAACTGTGTTCTCAAAGGAAGTTCCCAATATTAAATTGAACCTCCAGGCCAGGCACAGTGGCTCATGCCTGTAATACTAGCCAAGGCTGGACGATTGTTTGAAGTTAGGAGTTCAGAACCAGCCTGAGTAAGAGAGAGACCCCATCTTTACCAAAAATGGAAAAATTGGCTGGGCATTGTGGCAGATGCCTGTAGTCCCAGCTACTCAGGAGGCTGAGGCAGGAGGATCCCTAGAGCCCAGGAGTTTGAGGTTGCTGTGAGCTATGATGCCTGGGATGCACTCTGATGACTGGGATGAAGTGTGAGACTCTTGTCTCATAAATAAATAATACATAAATAAACTGATAGATTCTTCTTATGGTTTCTTTTGACAGAACGTTCTCAGGTTGACCAGCTCCTGACTATTTCTTTAAGGGAGGAAGAACTAAGTAAGTCGTTGCAGTGCATGGATAACAATCTTCTGCAGGCCCGTGCAGCCCTTCAGACAGCTTATGTTGAAGTTCAGAGGCTACTCATGCTCAAGCAACAGGTAACAGCACGTTGGTTTAGGGAAAGTAGATCATCTCCAAAGTTGTATTTCATCCTGCTGAACCCTGTGACTGGAGTTGCCCTAAAAGTAGCAGCAGGGGAGTTCCCATAAAGGAGTGTCCCTTACCATCCCAAGATGGGTTCAGTTGGCATTCCAAAGAAAGAACCACTAAATGCCAGGAGTGATCAGTCCAAGGCATTTATTAGGGGTACAGAGCAGGATGCAGCAGCAGCATGGGGTATAATGGACAGTAAGAAAGGGGTGTTCCATATAGGTATGCCCACAATAAGGGGGCCGGGATATGGCGTTTTTATGATGGTTTAAGGAATTTGGCTCAGGGCCTGGGACTAGTTTCTTTCAATTTTTTGGGCAAAAACCTAGTTACCTTTATCAGTGCCTGGGAATGACCAAGGCCCCAGTTTGGGTTTAAACCTGCTGAGAAAAACTTTCAGCTGAATCACAGAGTGATCAAGGCACTCTGAGATTTTCATTCACTACACGGAGAGATAGTGGGGAAACTGGAAGACCATACAAGTTGGATTTCAACATGCTTAACCAAATACTTTATTTTTAGATAACTGTGGAGATGAGTGCACTGAGGACCCATAGAATACAGATTCTACAAGGACTACAAGGTATTCAGAGGATATCTCATGGATTGGGCCCTCTACAGCTTGTTACTTTTTTGTTCTCTTTTACAGGGAAATGAAAAGTAGTCAGGAAAGGGTCACATGATTTCTCTCTTGTCTCATTGGTTTTGTCCTCCTAGAGAAAGGCCTGTGAACTATACATCCCAAAGATTTTTAGCAATAGAGGCAATATGTTATAGAAAGAGCTTTGGGTTAGGAATCAATCTGGGTTCAAATCTTTTCTATTAGTAACCTACCAACTTTGGATAAGTCCGTTAAAATCTGACAAATTAGAATGTTGCTACCTGTTCCATATGTGCCTGTAAGTGGTCCCATAGGCTGTATAACTTCTATTTTAAAGGATTATGAGAAACTATCCTAATTATTTAAAATTCTCTTCTAATCTTTAAAAATACAGATTGGCTCTGAAACAAGTGACTTTTCAAGTAACATTTTTACATTTGTATGTATGTATGTTTCTCATTCTAGAAACATATGAACCTGCTGAACAGCCAGACCAAGCTCCCTATAGCCTCACACGAGAACAAAGGAACAGTAGATCTCAAACATCTGCTGATGTCACACTGCTGCCTACTCCCCTTTTCCCAGTTTTCCTGGAGGCTCCATCTTCCCACGTGCCACCATCATCCACTGGAGCCCCTCTTCAAGTAACCCCACCTCCTGCTTTCCAAGCCCATGGCAGTGGCCCTGCTCCAGACTCATCAGTTCAGATTAAACAAGAGCCTATGTCTCCTGGACAAGATGAGAATGTGAATGCTGTGTCACAAGGTTCTGCTTGCAATGTGTCCAAGGAAATACTGCAAGCTAATAGTATGTAAGCTTTTCTCTGGGTTAAGGGCATCCTTGTAGTAAGACTAGGGCAGTTTTATACTTGTGATGTAAAGCCATACTTACTAATTATAAACCAAAGTAATTGCAATTAATTTTTTATTGAAATTCCCTTCTTATAGGAGGATTATTCTATAATATTTCAGAGAATGTAAATTTAAATATTTCTAACTTTAATTTTCTGTGATCACGGGTCACTGAGTTAACTTTGTATTAACACCTAAAATGTTCCATTTTTTAGGATAGGTGCAGAATTTATCTGGTTTTGTGAGATAAATGGGCTTGAAGTTCAGCCAATTTTCTAGATAAGGTATATCCTCTGAATTTCTTAGCACTAAACTGTCTTTTATCATCACAAATACAAATCAGGTTAATAAGCCTGAGAGGCAGGTGTCATCATGGAAGGCAGAGGGTTCTGCAGCTTGAAAGTATGTAATAGGAACTTGGTTGGTTTGAGAAATAGCCCAGGTTTTGGCTATTTTTATCAAATTGCATTTACCTGGTTAGCATTTAAGCCATTTAAAATCCTACTGGAAGTTTGTATAATTATAGTGATGCCATGTTGAAATTTAAGTCAAACACATTGGCATTTTGTGATTTCTTAAGTGAAAACAAACTCTGAAGAATTATCCTAGATTTTGCTACCAGACTTTGCAGTACTAATCTAGATAGCAGTATCACATGTATATTATCTATCATATAAAATTTTAAGTTACTTATACATGGATAGTATCTAGGATTAAACAAAAAAGTAAAGAAGTATTACAGTGACTTTTTAAGCTAATTTTTTGGGGGGAGGGAAAGCTAATGAGATTTATTTTCCTGATTATAAAAGTAATTCATATTCATTGTAAAACAAAACTAAAAAGAAGGTCATGTTGTTGTGTATTGTTTCAAGCTTTCTTAAGTCGTTAAGTGTTGTGTGTTTCCATGTAGAGTTTGTACCAAGAAGGAATCATAGTATATTACGAGCTGATTTTTTTCAATTAATATATCATGATCATTTTCCTGTGTCATAATTCATCTAAAATATTTTATTTTGCTAGTTGTATAATATGTGAATAGTTGCATGATCTGGATGTGCAATAATTTATATAATAAACCTTTTTCAAATATTTAGTTTTCCCACTTTTTTAATATTTTATGTAACAATACATTGTGTATGTCTTTGAGTACATCTGTGATTATTTCATCAATTTAAATACCTAGACATGAGATCACTAAATCAAAGGAAATGGACATTTTTAAGTCAGCTGACTTAATCTACTAATAGATTAAATTGGATGGGTGTGGATAAAATACTAAGAAGTTACAGTGAAAACACATTAGCTAAGTAGATATTTAAGTGACTGCTAAGAATAAAACGTGGTGTTAAATATGTAGACATTTAAAACAAGAAAAAGGGTTTTTTTTGTTGTTTCGGATTTTTTTTGAGAGTTTCTTAGTCTGGTGCCCAGGCTAGAATGCCATGGCATCATAGCTCACAGCAACCTCATGCTGGGTTCAAGTGATCCTCTTGCCTTAACCTCCCAAGTAGCTGGGACTATAGGTGCCTATCATAGTACCCAGCTAATTTTCCTACTTTTTAGTAGAAATGGGGTCTTGTTCTTGCTTAGGTTGGTCTAGAACTCCTGAGCTCAAGGAATCCTCCTCCCACCTCAGCTTCTCAGAGTACTAGGATTACAGAAGTGAGCCACCGTGCCTGGCAAAGAAAAAAGATCCATAGACAGAGTGTTTTTTTTTGTTTTTTTTGTTCTTTTTTGAGACAGAGTCTCACTGTGTCTCCCTTGGTTGAGTGCAATGGCATCACAGCTCACAGCAACCTCAAACTCTTTGGACTTAAAACAATTCTCCTGCCTCAGCCTCCCAAGTAGCTGGGACTACAGGTACCCACCACAATGCCCAGCTATTTTTTGGCTGTAGTTGTCATTGCTGTTTGGCAGGCCTGGGTTGGGCTCAAACCAGCCACCTCCGGTGTATGTGGCTGGTACCCTAGTCGCTTGAGCTATAGGTGCTAAGCCTCTTTTTTTTTGAGACAGAGTTTTATTATGTCGCCCCCTTGGTAGAGTGCCATGGCGTCACAGCTCACAGCAACCTCTAACTCTTAGGTTTAAGCGATTCTCTTGCCTCAGCCTCCCAAGTAGCTGAAACTACAGGCACCTACCACAATGCCTGGCTACTTTTTTGTTGCAGTTGTCATTGTTACTTAGCAGGCCTGGGTCAGGCTCGAACCCGACAGCCCCATGTATGTGGCTGGTGCCCTAACCACTGAGCTTTGGGTGCCGAGCCAATAGACACAATTCTTGCTAACAATGAGTTTTTGTCTGGAATAAGACATGCATGTTATTTGTGAGATTAATACAAGGCAAAGAGTAGTAAGTGCTATAACAGGAATGTGTGGGATATGGGAAACTGAGGGGTGGGATAACAGCTGTAACAGTCATGGTTTTGTGACTGTATCATTGAAACATTTGGTGGAGATTTAACAGTGATAAATAATTTGCAGTTTGTGACTATTAACACTAAACACAAAAAAAGATGCAGTGATTTTATTCTTCTTAATTCAGGAGAGATCAGTGACAGTTGTCCAGTTTATCCAGTCTTCACTGCTACGTTGTCCTTATCAGAGCTAACAGAAAGTTTCCATGAGCCTAGCCAAGACCTGAAGTTTTCTGTGGAACAAGGAAATACCAGAAACAGAGAAACCTCCCCCTCTTCCCAATCAGCTGGTCTTCCTAACATGAAAAGAGAAGGTGAAGAGCCAGCCAAAGTCAACAGTGGATCTGAAGCTTATACAAGTTCTTTTCTAAGATTATCTTTTGCTTCAGAGACCCCTTTGGAGAAGGAGTCCCACTCTCCAGCTGACCAGCCTGAGCAACAGGCAGAGTCCACTCTGACATCAGCTGAAACTAGAGGAAATAAGAAAAAAAAGAAACTTCGAAAGAAAAAAATGCTACGGGCTGCCCATGTTCCTGAGAATAGTGACACTGAACAGGATGTATTTACTGCTAAACCTGCAAGGAAAATAAAAACTGGAAAGTTATCTAAAGCAGGGAGAGTAACAATCTCTGCTTGGGAAGATATCAGGGCTGGTCAGGAGCAGGAGAGTGTCAGAGATGAGCCAGATAGTGACTCGTCTCTGGAAGTCCTAGAAATTCCTAATCCTCAGTTAGAAATCGTAGCCATTGATTCTTCTGAATCTGGAGAAGAGAAACCAGACAGTCCATCTAAAAAGGATATTTGGAATTCTACAGAGCAGAACGCACCAGAAACTTCTCGTTCTGCTTGTGATGAAGTGAGCTCTACCAGCGAGATTGGCACTCGCTATAAGGATGGCATCCCTGTAAGGTAAGGCTTGTATTGGTCCAATCAGAACAGCTTTCACTATTTGTCTCTTCCCTTTCTCCCCCTCCCTTCCCTCCCCTCTTCAGACAAAGTCTCTGTTGCCCTGGGTGTAATGCATCAGCAACATCATAGCTCATAGCAACTGCAAACTCCTAGGCTTAAGCAGTCCTCTTCCCTGAGCTTCCTGAGGAGCTAGGACTAGGCACCCACCTCAAGGCCTGGCTGATTTTTCCATTTTTAGTAGAGATAGGGTCTCACTCTTGCCCAGGCTGGTCTCTTAACTCCTGACCTCAAGCAGTCCTCCCATACTGGCCTCCCAGAGTGCTAGGATTCAGGCATGAACCTCCATTTAAAAAATAAAAATAAAACTTAGTTATGAATCAGAGTTAACATGAAAGCAGTAGCGGTTATAGATATGGAAGAATGAAACCTTGGCATTGGAGATTTTCTGTTTTCTCTTGTAAATATTAAATTTGCTCTTCTTCTCTTTTCTTTTGTTTTTTATAGAGACAGAGTCTCATTTTATCGCCCTTAGTAAAGTGCTGTGGCATCACACAGCTCACAGCAACCTCCAGTTCCTGGGCTTAGGTGATTCACTTGCCTCAGCCTCCCGAGTAGCTGGGACGACAGGCGCCCACCACAATGCCCGGCTATTTTTTTTGTTGTTGCAGTTTGGCCAGGGCTGGGTTTGAACCCGCAACCCTCGGTATATGGGGCCAGCGTCCTACCCACTGAGCCACAGGCGCCGCCCTGCTCTTATTTTCTTTCATATAGAAATTTCAGATGGAAAAACATCTTTTATATCTCTCCTTTGCTCATTGTTTAGAAAAATACTTTGAGTCAGGAAATTTTTAGTTTTACTACCTACCTGTCCTATTTACATAGATCCTAAGAAGACTTGCTATTATTTTGTAGAGTGGCGGAGACTCAGACTGTGATCACTTCCATAAAAGCATCGAAGAACTCTTCAGGTATTGGTTGTTTCATTTTATTTAAATTATCCACAGGGAGGGAAAAAAAGGTATAAATATGAAAGCCAGGGCTTAAATCTTCTTAAATATGTATATAGAATAGGAGAAAGAGAAGTGGTTTATCACCAAGAGGATTGTCTCCATCAGCAGTTCCAATATCCCTAAAACCTCAAATTCTCATTTTTAAAGTTTCTTATTCTCATCTCTTATCTGGCTACCTTATCTCTTCAGCCAATTAAGGTTTCATTGGCTCTAGGGATTTATGCTTTGAGAAGGAACTGCCTAAAGATTAATGCCTTACTCAAATAACTGTTTGAAAGCAGGGAAGATGGTATGGGAGAGATTGGGTACCTTCCATGTATCACCCAAAAGCTCATTATATAAGTACTTGTCTTTTTCCTAAGTAAAAGGCCTATCCTGCTTTCTTTTATTATGGAATCTTTTTTTAGAGACAGAGTCTCACTTTGTCGCCCTCGGTAGAGAGCTGTGGCATCACACTTCACAGCAACCTCCAGCTCTAGGGCTTAGGTGATTCTCTTGTCTCAGTCTCCCAAGTAGCTGGGACCATAGGCACCCACCACAATGCCCGGCTATTTTTTAATTTTTGGTTGCAGTTTGGCCAGGGCTGCGTTTGAACTTACCACCCTCGGTATATGGGGCCCGTGTTCTACTCACTGAGCCACAGGCACCGCCCTTATTATGAATTCTTTATGGTGAAGAATTTTAAAGAGTATTGTGGTCTTCTAAGGGAACTGGGTTTTAAGGCAATCTTTTGGTTTAATCCAGGAATCAATAAGGTTTTGATTTTTGAGTATCTTTTCAGATCTAGCAGCCAAGTCTCTGAAACTTATTCTTGCTTCTAGAAATATCTTCAGAGCCTAGAGATGATGATGAGCCCACAGAAGGAAGCTTTGAGGGGCACGAAGCTGCAGTGAATGCAATTCAAATATTTGGGAACTTACTATATACCTGTTCTGCAGATAAAACTGTCCGAGTTTATAATCTGGTGGTAAGTTGATATAATATTTTGAATGTTTTTGGTCGCAGGTTTTAGAAAATCTAGCTCATGCCTTCTTAAACAATAAAAGAAATTTATTAGCTATCCAGAGATGTAGGCTTTAGATGCAGTTGTTCTGGAAGCTTAGCACGATCACTGGAGACTTAATTTCTTTTTGTCTTTCAACTGTGCCTTCTCTGGTGTCTCCTCTTTTTACAAATTGGTTCCCTTCCTGCTCACAAGATATCAGGAGCCACTGGGATTTATCCCTCTTTTTTTTTTTTTTTTGAGACAGAGCCTCAAGCTGTCACCCTGGGTAGAGTGCTGTGGCATCACAGCTCACAGCAACCTCCAACTCCTGGGCTCAAGCGATTCTCCTGCCTCCGCCTCCCAAGTAGCTGAGACTACAGGCACCTGCCACAAGGCCCAGCTATTTTGTGGTTGCAGCCGTCATTGTTGTTTGGCAGGCCTGGGCTGGATTTGAACCCGCCAGCTCAGGTGTATGTGTCTGGCGACTTAGCTGCTTGAGCCACAGGCCCCAAGCCTATCCCTCTTACCACCAGAAAAGGGTCTTGTGTTTTATCCTGTGAACAATCACTTAGGGCAGAAGAGGATAGGATTATACTAATAGTGTTGGGCCAGTCAGGTCTTGCCCCTGGAGCTGGCGATGCAATTGGTTGCATTGACATCTACATAATAGAGAAGGGATGGGATGAATATTGGAGAAGTATTACAGGAGGCGTTTTTCCCTGACGATTAAATTATGGAATCCAAATTATTAAAGAGAGCAACACTTTTCTACTACCTCACACTTACTGTAGTTTGATATTTATTCTCAAAAGAATGAACTTTTGGGTTTGGAATTTGACATGTCAAACTAATTCTTTTTATCAACAATGATAGACTAGAAACTTTAGAAACATATTGTCTGAACAAATACCTCGAAAGTAATTAAAATTGATGAAATTAATGAACATTAAAGAGTTAGGTGGTGAATCAAGAAAATGTGTGGTCTATACAAATGTGTACTCCATAGTATATTGTATATATACTATATACAATATAAGTAAGCTCTTTTATGCTAGTGATGTGAATAGCAATGGGAATAATTGAATGAAGGAAACAGTGGTACCAGGAAATTGAGTGTAAGATCTAGGGGTTGAGTTTAACTCTCAACTTTCCAGATGTGTGTGTTTGTGAAACATATACCGTATATACTCGAGTATAAGCCAAGTTTTTTCGGCACAAAATTTGTGCCGAGTTCGGGTTTTTCAGCACAAATTTTGTGCCAAAAAAACTCGGCTTATCCTCGAGTATATACGGTATGTACGTTCTAAATCTCAATTTGTTCACAGAGATGACATTTGGGATATTCCCTTATGAAACCACACGTGGGACAATAGGACTTGTCAAAAGCACATGATATTTTTGAATACTATTGACCATTCTCATAAGCTGCTTGCTAATCAATTGCACAACTTTTCTATGTAATTGGCTGTAGTTTAGATTTGCTAGGTCCTTGGTTCATAGGTTGGAGAGCCTTGGCCTAAACGTTGATTCAAATTCTGGTTTATCTTATGGTGAATTGCCCTAAGCATTTTTGGTATGGCTTAGCTAACATATTCTTGCAGGGCAGGTACCAAGTGATTGCTGGATAGTCTGCGAACAAATAATGACTGAACGTCTTTGGTGTACCAGATACTATTCTAGGCTCTGAGGATACAGGTGTGAACTGAATGTTTTAGCTTCTTGTTGAGGAATATTATCTAATCCTTGTATTTCCCATAGCAGTAATCTGGTCTGTGCTTGATTTTAGAGCCGGAAATGTATTGGTGTCTTTGAGGGCCATACCTCAAAAGTGAACTGCCTCCTGGTTACTCAGACTGTTGGGAAGAAAGCTGCCCTTTACACGGGTTCCAGTGACCACACCATTCGCTGCTATGACATTAAGGTAGGTTAGTCCACAGAAATAAGAAGGGGTAATAGGGCCGGGCTTAGTGGCTCATGCCTGTAATCTTAGCACTTGGGAGGCTGAAGTGGGTGGATTGCCTGAACTCATGGGTTCAAGATCTGCCTGAGCCAGAGTAAGACCCCCATCTCTAAAAATAGCCAGCCATTGTGGCAGCTACTTGGGAGGCTGAGACAAGAGAATCTTGAGCCCAAGAGTTTGAGGTTGCTGTGAGCTGTGACACAACAGTGCTCTGTCAAGAGTGACAAAGTGACAGTCTTGTCTCAAAAGAAAAATAATAAATAATTAAATAGGGCAGTACCCGTAGCTCAGTGGGTAGGTTCTAACACATGTAGTGCTTAGCATAGTAGAACTGTACCTTAATGTAAATGATTTCATAACCATTCAACAAAATTTTTTTAGAAATCGAGTTTTCTTCTTTTCCTCTGTCACCCATACTGGAGTGCAGTGGTATGATCATAGATCACTGCCACCTCAAATTCCTGGCCTCAAATGATCTCCTTGCCTCAGCCTCAGAGTAGCTGGAATTACAAGTGCATACCTCCATGCCCAGCTAATTTTTTAATTTTTTTTAGAGGCAGAGTCTCACTTTATCACCCTTGGTAAAGTCCTGTGGTGTCACAGCTCATAGCAACCTCCAACTCCTGGGCTTAGCCTTCCGAGTAGCTGGGACTATAGGTGCCCACCATAACACCGGCTACTTTTTTTGTTGCAGTTTGACCGTGGCTGGGTTCAAACCCGCCACCCTCAGTATATGGCGCCCTACCCACTGAGCCACAGGCACCACCTAATTTTTTAATTTTTTATAAAGAGGTTTTGGTATGGTGCCCAAGCTAGTCTCAAACTCTAGGCCTCAAGTGATTCTCCTTTCTTGGCTAAAGTGTTGGGATTATGGGCATGAGCTACTTCACCTCACTTGTGTAATTTATCTATATAATTACCCGTATCAATATTTTGTCCTTTTTTTATTACTGTATACAGTTTCCTCTGTAAAGTTACCAAGGATCTCACATTGGTTAACCAGAGGCAACACGAATCTTAATTATTTAGGCATACATGCTATCTTCCTCTGTATTTTACAACTTCATCTGTAACTTTTTTTTTTAAACTGAGCTTCAAGCTGTCGCCCTGGGTAGAGTGCTGTGACATCACAGCTCACAGCAACCTCCAACTCCTGGCTCAAGCAATTCTCTTGTCTCAGCCTCCCAGGTAGCTGGAACTACAAGTGTCTGCCACAACACCTGGCTAATTTTTTTTTGGTTGCAGCTGTCATCATTTGGTGGGACTGACCTGTATTTGAACCCGCAAGCTCAGGTGTATGTGGCTGGCGCCTTAGCCACTTGAGCCACAGGCACCGAACCTTCATCTATAACATTTATATTTGTAATTTATGCAAGGAAATTTAAGGGACTCTTTTTGTTACTTAAAAAAAAAAAAATGTCGGAAGAGGAGATCAAAGGATTTAACAATCCATAACTTTTCTCATTCTACCCATAGCTTGTTCCATCCTACCCATTTAGAGTAGTCTTGATTTTAACATCTGTAGCCAAACCTGCATGAAAAGCTACAGCTGGGCCTTGAGTAGCTTAGTATAACTAAACAACAAATCTTGCATTTACTATGTGACTGGCCCTGTTCTCGGTTTTAGGTAATTAGATTTACTAGTATAATCCAGTTCTGGGAAATTCATGGAAATAATTTCTTGGAGGTCAGATCAAATAGTATGTGCTCCTTAAACCTGAAATTTCATCTGAATTACTAGGGAAAATTTTAAACTACAGATTTCAGGGTGGTACCTGTGGCTCAGTGGGTAGGGTGCCAGCCATATATGCCCAGGATGGCGGGTTCGAACCCGGCCTTGGCCAAACTGCAACAAAAAAATAGTCAGGCGTTATGGTGGGTGCCTATAGTCCCAGCTACTTGGGAGGCTGAGGCAGGAGAATAGTCCAGGAGCTGGAGGTTGCTGTGATCTGTGTGATGCCCACGGCACTCTACTGAGGGTGATAAAGTGAGACTCTGTACAAAAAAAAAAAAACCCTACAGATTCCAGAGCCTACAGAATAAGAATCTCAGGGATCAGAGTTGGAGTTTAAAATTGTATGTATTTTATGTGCCTCCTGGGTAATTTTGACTCAGCTAGCCTGGCACCAGTTTGAAGGAAGCTATTGAAAATAGAGAATTTTGATAGAGATAGTGCTGGGGCAAGTGAGAGCCGGATGGGCACTGGGGGACTCTGTGCCTTGCTGAGGAAAAATAACTAAACATGGGCAAAGGAGATCCTAAGAAGCCAAGAGAAAAAATGTCATCATATGAATTCTTTGTGTAAACTTGTTGGGAGGAGCACAAGAAGCACCCAGCTGCTTCAGTCAACTTCTCAGAATTTTCTAAGAAGTGCTCAGAGAGGTGGAAGACCATGTCTGCTAAAGAGAAAGGAAAATTTGAAGATGTGGCAAAGGCGGACAAGGCCTGTTATGAAAACCTATATCCCTCCTAACGGGGAAACAAAAAAGAAATTCAAGGATCCCAATACACCCAAGAGGCCTCCTTCGGCCTTTTTTTTGTGCTGTTCTGAGTATCACCCCCAAATCAAAGGAGAACATTTGGCCTATCCGTTGGTGATGCTGCAAAGAAGCTGGAAGAGATGTGGAATAACACCGCCGCGGATGACAAGCAGCCTGATGAAAAGAAGACTGCAAAGCTGGAGGAAAAATATGAAAAGGATATTGCCGCATACCAAGCTAAAGGAAAGCCTGATGCAGCGAAAAAGGGAGTCAAACTTGGAAAAAAGCAAGAAAAAGAAGGAAGAGGAGGAAGATGAAGAAGATGAAGAAGACGACGATGATGAATAAGTTGGTTCTAGCGCAGTTTTTTTTTTCTTGTCTATAAAGCATTAAACCCCTCTGCACACAACTCCTTTTAAAGAAAAAAATTGAGATGTAAGGCTGCGTAAGATTTGTTTTTCAACTGTACAGTGTCTTTTTTTTGTATAGTTAACACACTACCGAATGTGTCTTTAGATGGTCCTGTCCTGGTGGTATTTTCAATAGCCACTAACCTTGCCTGGTACAGTCTGGGTTGTAAATTGGTATAGAAATTTAAAGCAGGTTCTTGTTGGTGCACAGCACAAATTATATATGGGGATGGTAGTTTTTTCATCTTTAGTTGTCTCTGATGCAGCTTATATGAAATAATTGTTGTTCTGTTAACTGAATACCACTCTGTAATTGCAAAAAAAAAGTTGCAGCTGTTTTGTTGACATTCTGAATGCTTCTAAGTAAATACAATTTTTTTTATTAAAAAAAAAGAAAATACTAAAAAATGCAATCAGTGTAAACCTGGTTTATTGTACCATCAATGAATCCCCAACAATACAAAAAAAAGAAATGGAAAAAAAAAAAGAAAAAGAAAATAGAGAATTTCAAAATTCTCTATTTCACAGAAAAGCACATACATATTTAATTAATCTGTTTAGCAGATAGTCAGCCATAATCCTGATTTTCCTTTTTAGATGTCTTTATTTTTTATATTTAGCCACTTAATTTAAGAATCTAAGACCCAGCTTGTAATGCCCTTTGAAGAATTTCTCCATTCTAAATTAGAAACATGGAAAACATGACTAGAATGTGTATTTGTTTTCATCATTACCTATAGCTTGGGGGTCTTTGTTCTCATATTTATTTAAAAGGGGAAAAAGATTTAATATAGTCCCCTATGAAACAGAGGATACCACATTTTCTTCCTCATAAGAATCATTTTAAACTGTGCTTTCAGGAGAAATTGTTTCTCACATCTCATTTGCCGCTACCTTCTGCTAATTAGATGTTTTGTACTTTGCTAGACCCGAGAGAGCATGGAGCAATTACGGCTGGAAGACCGGGTCCTCTGCCTCCACAATAGATGGCGAATCCTCTATGCTGGACTGGCAAATGGCACTGTGGTCTCCTTCAACATAAAGGTTAGTGGTTTGGAAAAGAAAGCTGAATTCCACTTAAAAATAATATGCGCATATATGGGAATAAGTAGCATGCTGGCATTTTCCTGTTTTCTTGAGTGAGGAAGCAACAGAATTAGTCGTGACTCAAAAATTGTTACCTTCTGATGTAAGTGAAACCAGATGCTCTGTTCTTTCTGTTTAGAGTCAAATGTGCCAGAACCATAATGTAACTTGGCTAAATTAAAACAAGCCTGAAGATTTGGGGCCAGATAATGAGTTACAGGTTAAACCCGTCTATCTCATTTTAATAATAACACCATGAAAAATGAAGTTACATTCCTTTGACTATGACATTTGTGTGATTTGGAACTGATTTAGGGTTTCATGAAGGTGGCCCATTTTGTAAGGTAAACTAAGTCAGCAGTCTGCCTTAATATCCATCCATTCTTTCCTAACCAATACATAAGTTCATTATTGAGCAAACCTTTCTTTTTCTTTCTTACTTTTTTTTTTTTTCTTGGACTTGACTTTACAAGTGCAGGCAATCGTTGAGCAAACTTTGTTGAGCATCTGTTAAGTGATAGGCCCCGATAAGGTTTAGGAAGTTCTTGCTCACCTAACGTGCTTTGTTAGGGTATTTGGATGTCATCTTACAGGTTTTAAAGTATGAGAAACATGATCCGATTTGTATTTTAGAAAAATTTGCTGTGGTGTTGATGAGAATGGGAAAGATTGGTATTAGCAGAAGCAGGTAAACCATTTAGTAGACCTTGTAGTGAAAGTTGACATGAAAGGTTAGACTAAGGATAAAGAGCAGGGAGTAGATGAAAGATGTAATCTGAGGTGGAATTGATAGTTTTGTTACCAATGAGCTGTAGTACCATATTCTCTAGTCATTTTGTAGCATTACGTTAGGATGTTTACTATTGCAGCGTCACTATATGATAGATGCTGGCTGATGCTACTATAAATTGCAATAAGATGTCATGGTTCTGCCTTTAAGAAACTTAAAAATAGGGCGGTGCCTATGGCTCAGTGGGTAAGGAACCGGCCCCATATCCTGAGAGTGGTGGGTTCAAACCTGGCCCGGCCAAACTGCAACAAAAAAATACCTGGGCATTGTGGCAGGCACCTGTAGTCCCAGCTACTCGGGAGGCTGAGGCAAGAGAATCACCTAAGCCCAGGAGTTGGAGGTTGCTGTGAGCTGTGTGACGCCACAGCACTCTACCGTGGGCGATAAAGTGAGAAAAAAAAAAAAAAAAAAACTTAAAAATAAAGTTGGAAGAATCTAGCACCTACATGAATTAAGTGCCAAGTTATTTATTTGGTCCACCCGATACGACTTTACCACATAAGAGTAATTAATGAAGATTTTTATATTCTACATGCAAACAAGTGCCATCAGCTTGATTAGATTGGAGTAGGGCAATAGCAATGGAGAAGAGAGAATAAGTTAAAAATATTTTAAAAGGTAAAAATTGATAATTCTCTTCTGTTTTGTGAATTTCATTAATGTTAAAATCAGAGGTAGACAGAAATTAGGAGCAAGAGTTTTGAGGCAAGGTGGTGATAAGAAACTCAAATGGAAAAGTTCTTGAAATGGTTAAAGAGCCCTGGCAAAGATAGACCTAGAGACAGAGATTTGAGAGTTTCTGCCAAGACATGAAATAGGGCTTGACTTTTTCTGGTTTGCCCATACTCCAGGAATGTAGTGCCTCTGGGGTCTCAACAGAAAGCCAGAATTGTTTACCGGGGCCCATCCACCACTAGGTCCTGAACTCCAGTTAGTCTGTCCCCCCAGCACTTAATGTGGCTAAAATCATTGCTCAGCTCTGTAGACTCCAGCTGCTGCTTTCTGCTTAATTTATAAGAGTTTTGCTCCATGCATGCACCTACAGTGCTTTTAAAGGGGAAGTGGGAGACTTGATTAATGAGATCGCTGGGAGGATGACGGAAACAAGTTTAGAATCTTACATAGAAGAATGTTTGGGGATTCAGGATGTGACCATGCCATTCTGATGGAAAGCCTTCTATAGTTCATTACATGATGTAATGAGATGACATAGAAACAGAAGCCAGAAGACCACCATAATAACAAAAAGGGAAAACATTGAGACTCTTATTGAAATTGTCTAGGAAGGTAGTTCTCAGTAGACATTTTTTTTTTTTTTTTTTTTTTCCAAGAGACAGAGTCTCATTTGCTTTTGGTAGAGTGCCATGGTGTCACAGCTCACAGTAACCTCCAACTCTTGGGTTTAGTCAATTCTCTTTTCTCAGCCTCCCGAGTAGCTGGGACTACAGGTGCCCGCCACAACACCCGGCTATTTTTTGTTGTTGTTGTTGCAGTTTGGCTGGGGCTGGGTTCAAACCTGCTACCCTCAGTATATGGGGCCAGTGCCCTACCAACTGAGCCACAGGTGCCGCCCACAGTAGACATTTTTGGAAACAGCATGTTTCTAAAATTAGAGTGTATAAATTTTAAATCTCAAAAATAGCAGAAGAGTTCCTGCATCTATGTCATGGAAAATGTACTATAGTTTAAAAAAAAGGTTGATCCTTTATTATCATTAACTTAAGGGAAGTGAAAGAGAGCATTAAAAGAGAACCAGTCTATTATGAGGATCAGGATAGTGGGTGGAAATTATAAATTAGTTTATAATACGAGTTTGCCCTCACTAGATCAGGGGAGGGGAGGTCACAAACACAGCAAAGACGGTTGGAGTGGGAATAACAGGTAAGGTTGTAGAGTGTGTATGAGGATTTGAGTAGGGATAATAGAATTGAGAGTTTATACTAAGATAGTAATTTTAGTTAGTTGATTTTGAGGTTTTCCAGCTAAGTTGCATTTATACATAGTGGTGGTTTATTTTCCAGAACAACAAACGGCTTGAGATCTTTGAATGCCATGGCCCTCGGGCAGTCAGCTGCCTTGCCACAGCTCAGGAAGGTGCCCGAAGGCTGCTGGTTGTGGGATCTTATGACTGTACCATTAGTGTACGTGATGCACGGAATGGACTGCTCCTCAGAACTCTGGAGGGCCATAGCAAAACGATTCTTTGCATGAAGGCAAGTATGATGTAAGAGAATAGGATTTGTTATAAATAGAAGGGATAAAAAGGAGAGAATAGAGTTGTTGTAAATAGAAAGGCATTTCCCATGTTGTCCAATCCGTTATTTAGGATATCATCTTGAAAAGAGCAAGGAGATTACAAACCTTTTCTATATGTTTGGGTCACCAAGTAATGTACTTTTATTTGGGAAACAGTAAGAATGTATTTTATTATAAAGCGTGGGTTTACTTTAATGCCTTTCTAGGCAAATCATTCTGGAGAGGTAACAAACCTAGTAATACATGTCAATTCATCAGAGTGCTTGGTAGGAGAGTTTCAGTTGAGACTGAAGAAACTTCAGTTTCTCAACTGAGAAAAGTTTCAGTTGAGAAAATTTGTTTGAGAAACTTGTTTTATACCTAATTCATGCTCATCTCAAATAGGATGGAAATTAGAACTTGCCAATGTGTTACAAGTTATAGAGGAAACTAAGAACTTTGTGCAGAATCTGGCTCATCGAATGTTTTGCTTTAAGGTGGTGAATGACCTTGTGTTCAGTGGCTCCAGTGATCAGTCAGTCCACGCCCACAATATTCACGTAAGTTATGTTGATAGTACAAAGAAATCTTGAAGAAAATGGTGGTTAAAGCTTGAAGGTTTCCTCAGATCTTTTGCAAGGATTCATAATAATTCCTGTATGTGTACTCTTAGATAATATCGAACAACATAGAAATTCTGATCTCAGCAAAATATTTAATGGGGGACAGACTCAAATTTTATGTAGGGTGTAGTTTGAATGCCTTATTTAAATTTGAGATAAATTGAGCAGTTGAGGCTTTGTTAAAATAGAACAAATAAAAACAACTGAGAGACCATTTGCAGGTCATAGCTCTTTGAAAGTCAGTTCCTGGTCTGTAAACCTGGCAATCATCTCACCTAACAAATTTGTCTAGATCCAATGAAATGATAAAAGTGAAAATACTTTGAGAAACTATTAATACATACAGATGGAATCGTGACCCTTCCCTTTCTGTGACATTAGGTTACATTTTATGTATTTTGGGTAGGTAACAAATGCTTATGGAGTACTTCAGCTATTAATAATATTCATGGGTGGCACCTGTGGCTTAGTGAGTAGGGCGCCAGACCCATATACCTAGGGTGGCGGGTTCAAACCCAGCCCCAGCCGAACTTCAACCAAAAAATTGCCGGGCGTTGTGGCAGGCGCCTGTAGTCCCAGCTGCTCGGGAGTCTGAGGCAGGAGAATCACGGAAGCCCAAGAGCTGGAGGTTGCTGTGAGTCCTGTGACATCACGGCACTCCACCGAAGGTGGTAAAGTGAGACTCTGTCTCTACAAAAAAAAAAAAAATTAATAAAATAAAATAAAATACGTATAGCTGCACACATTGTATAGGTTGACTCAGAATTATGCCTCTTAGAATTACAGAATCATAAGTAGGAAAGGATTTTGAAAGTGACTCTTACCTCTCTTCTGATGTAGACTGGTGAGCTTGTACGGATCTATAAAGGTCACAATCATGCAGTGACTGTGGTGAATATCCTAGGAAAAGTGATGGTGACGGCTTGCCTGGATAAGTTTGTTCGAGTCTATGAATTACAGGTAAAATTTAGATCCAGCATTTTGCTTCAGTGATTTGGGGAGATTATTTAAGTTTGGTATTAATTTTTGATACAGCAAGGCTGGGGTGGAACCCAGGAATATGCATTTTCACAGCATGCTAGAGAATTATGAAACAGCTGGCCCATGACTATGCTTGCAGAAACATTGCTCTTGAGATATTTGGTCAGGCTCATGATGTCAGAACTTAAGAGCTTTTTGGAGATAAACTCTGGTCTTTTAAAACTTAAGTAGTTCTCCTTGTGTACATCTTCAAGTTTGAGACTTTGATAATAAAGAAATTGGTTTTATTATTTCTAATTACCAGTGCCCCCTTGGCCGGGACTGGGTTTGAACCCGCCACCTCCGGCATATGGGGCCAGCGCCTTATTCCTTTGAGCCACAGGCACCATCCGAGGAGTGGGTCTTTTTTCTTTTCTTTTCTTTTTTTTTTTTTTTTTTTAAGACGTAGTCTCACTCTGGTGCCTGGGCTAGAGTGCCATGGCATCAGCCTAGCTTACAGCAATCTCAGTCAAACTCCTGGGTTAAAGTGATCCTTCTGCCTCCATCTCGGAAGTCACTGGGACTCTAAGCAACCCCCACAACACCTGGCTGATTTTTTGGTTTTTAGGAGAGATGGGGTCTTGTTCCTGCTCAGACTGATCTTGAACTCCTAAGCTTAAGGGATCCTTTTAACTCTTATTTTGAGTGTTAGGATTACAAACATGACCTACCACACCCAGCCAGGAGTGGGTCTTAATAGAAAGCTATTAGATTGTATTACTGTTAGAAAGCTACTAGTGCTTCAACTGAGTATCTTTTAAACTTTAAGGGCCCTTTAAACTTACCAAGGGCCCTTAGGGATTATGCTTATTAAAGACAAAGTATAAATAACCTTAATTCTCTTTCTTTTTTTCCCCCTTCTCCGAAGTCCCATGATCGATTGCAAGTTTATGGAGGACACAAGGATATGATCATGTGTATGACCATTCATAAAAGTATGGTGAGTGTTATGTCAGGTATTTGCCTGTGAGTGTGTTTACTAAAAATTCTATATACTGAAAAGTTAATACTTATCACTTCTAAAAGTGACATCTGTTTCTGATATGCCTCATTATTGAATACCTTTACATCTCTTGGCATAATAATAGTAAGATAATAATAATAACCCAGGGGTAATGTTGAATATTTCATTTTATATTAATAGCTAAAATAATAAAAATAAAAATCTAATATCACCATTAAATAGAAGGTAAATTTAAGGTGCTTCAGAAAGTTGAGGAGTGTTTTTTTAGAACACTGGAGTAAAGTCAGGAGATTTGGCCATTGTAGCCTAGTTATAACAGATCTAAAAGTAGAAACTAACTCATTTAACTCTGCCAAGCCTTGGTATATTTTTAAGTTATGATGTTGAGCCAGAATGGATGTTTCTAGAACTCTAGTAGAACATTTTCTTCATTGCAAAGCCAAAATTGTTTACCTTTTCTTCCAAAGAAGAAAAGGTTCTACTAGATACACAGCACCTGATAGGAACCAGAGATACACCAGTTAAAGAATAAGTGGGTGCCTCTGAGCCCTGCCACATCCCAAGAATGGCTCTCTAAGGAGCACAACTTCAAAGTGCCTAGACCAGAAGATCAAGAAAATACTTCGCGATTCTAGCACTCTGGAGCTAATTTTGGCTTAGGTTATATTTTCTTAGGATAGCTGCTACAAGTAGCTTTTAACTCTTATTTTGAATGTTTTATAGTTTTTGTGTCTGTTTTGGTATGATAATTATAAACCTTTCTCTCTCCAGATTTACACTGGATGTTATGATGGCAGTATTCAGGCTGTGAGGCTGAATCTGATGCAGAACTACCGCTGCTGGGTAAGGAGTAAAACTCGATTTAAGAGTTGGTTAACCATAGGCTAATTTATAAATCTTCACTGTTGTCAGTTTAATATTTTTATTTTGAACATCTGTTTTATGCCTTCTACTGTATGACAAGGAAGCTTGCCTGCTTATTTGTTTATTTTGACTAAAACCCCTGACTTAAACATTAAAAAGCTTATTTTTTAATTATACATAACATACTCGTATACTTTAATGAAAAGTCTATTCTAAGATTAACTATAATGCATCTTTAAATACTGTCTGCTAGGCTGGGCACAGTGGCTCATGCCTGTAATCCTAGTATTCTGGGAGGCTGAGGCAGGCGAATTGCTTGAGCTCATGAGTTCGAGACCAGCCTGAGCAAGAGCAAGACCTCGTCTCTGAAAATAGCCAGGAATTGTGGCAGGCACTTATAGTCTCAGCTACTCTAGAGACTGAGGCAAGAGGATCACTTGAGCACAAGAATTTGAGGTTGCTGTGAGCAGTAACGCCACGGCACTCAACCCCAGGGTGACTGAGTGAGACTCTAGCTCCAAAAAAATAAAAAAATAAAAATAATAATAATAAATAAATAAATATTATCTGCTCAGAGGTTGTCTCCAAGCTGATTTTTCTTTTGTGTTAATTGTAAATCAATATTTGCTTATAAAAGTAACAACACAGTAATTTTTCTTGGGCAGCGCCTATGGCTCAGTGAGTAGGATGCTGGCCCCATATACTGAGGGTGGTGGGTTCAAACCCAGCCCCAGCCAAACTGCAACCAAAAATAGCTAGGCATTGTGGCGGGCCCCTGTAGTCCCAGCTACTTGGGAGGCTGAGGCAAGAGAATCGCCTAAGTCCAAGAGTGGAGGTTGCTGTGAGCTATGACGTTACAGCACTCTACCAAGGGAGATGAAGTGAGACTCTGTCTCTTAAAAAAAAAAGTAACAACACACAAGCATATGAGATAACTCACATTGTACTATGTTAAGCATTGGGGGTTTTGTTTTGTTTTGTTTTGTTTATTTTAATTTTTATTTTTACATATACAGTATTAATTAGGTTTCCCTTTTTTTGCCTTCACAAAATTAAAAAGACTTAAAATTTAATAACAATAACAATGTTTAAGATAAGGATTAGAAACAAAAACCTTGTAAAGAACTAATTAACATAATACATTCAGAAAAGGAATCAGACAATTGCTTCATCGAAATATTAAGCAATAATAATAATACAAAGAAAGTAACATTCACATTGTCAAATAAGAGTACAGTATACACTTGAGTATAAGCCTAGTTTTTTCAGCATAAGATTTGTGCTGAGTTCGGGTTTTTTGGCACAAATTTTGTGCCGAAAAAACTCGGCTTATACTCGAAGATATAGGTATATCTATTATAGAATGCTTTGACTCTGAGATTCAGTATGGAGTCATCAGTTAACTTCTTATTTTTTTTAAGTATCAAAAAATAGACAACTAATATTTATAAATAAGAGTAAAAGATAATTTCAGAAAACATCATGTTAAATCTTATAGACAGTAGAAAAAGAAGAAATACATCAAAATCATTCTACTTGATCTGGGTACACCTGATATTAAAGTTGGAGAAAATATATTATTATAAAGGAGAAATTACAAACATATGTCACTTATAAATGAGGATATAATATCATAGACAACATATTAACATGTTGAGTTAAGAATTAATGTTTAAGTAATATACTTTGGTCAAAATTAAATCCAGTTTAAGTGAAAATTAGTCATCATTTTCTTTTCTTTGCTTGTTCTTTTTTTTATTCTTCTTTTCCTCTCCTTTAGCCCTTCCCTCTTTTCTGTCTGCTCTCCCCTTCCCCCAGGGGTTTGGTTTTTGTTCTGGCTGCTTTTTGAGAAGTAAGCAAATAAAAATGTGTAGTTTTGAAGTTCTAAACCCCAGTTCACTAAGCTAAGTTGTGTGATTTTTATACTGGGTTGGGAATTGAAGATTAACCCTTAAAACTTTCACATTATTTCTTATGAGCCTTAATTTTTTTTTTCATCAGCTGCAGTATTGATAGTGACCAAAGAGAAGTTTATGGGACTGAATTTTTTTTTCCCTGAGACCCTGACATCCTTTTCAGTATTCGAATGAACTTGACACTCCTCATTTCTAAATTTGACTTTAGACTTGTCTGTAGACTAATTACTTTTCACCTTTTTACATATGATCATTCTTGCTTTTTAATTCATTTATTTATGAAATGGGCTTTTCTATATTGCCCAGGCTGGTCTTGAACCTGGGCTCAAGGGACCCTCCCTGCCTCAGTCTCCCAAGTAGCTGGGATTATAGGCTCGAGCCACTGTGCCCAGCTTCTGCCTTTGCTTTTTAGTCTTCTCAGTGAAGGCAAGCAAAATCTAGTACAGCAGTGCCCCGTTAGCCTAGTGGGATGTGTTCCAAGATACCCAGTGGATGCCCAGAATTGCATATGGTTCCAAACCCTACATATACTGTGCTTTTTTTTTTACCTAATAATCAAGACAGCTACCACATGATTAATAGGTGGGTAGTGTAGACAAAGGGATGATTCACTTCTGGGGCAGGGTGGAATAGGACAGCACACAATTTCATTATGCTATTCAGAATAGTGTTTAGTTTAATACATAAGCTTAAAACTTGTATTATTGTGGAATTTTTCATTTAATATTTTTGTATGGCAGTTGACCACAGGGTAAATGAAACTCCAGAAAGTGAAACCATGGATGAAGGGGTCTGTGGTACATCAGGATGCACAAATAGTGATTAAGTCTTTCTAGAGAAATGGGGAAAATACCTTATGGTTTTATCGGTAGAAGGGTGGGATGGTACTGACAGAGGAAATACTTGAATTTGCATTACTTTTTATAAGTGAACACATTAGGCTGGGCGCAATGGCTCACACCTGTAATCCTAGTACTCTAGGAGGCCAAGGTGGGAGGATCATTTGAGTTCACGAGTTTGGGACCAGCCTGAGCAAGAACGAGACCCTGTCTGTACTAAAAATAGAAATATTAGCTAGGGGTTATGCTGGTGCCTGTAATCTCAGCTACTCAAGAGGCTGAGGCAAGAAGTAACAGAATGAAACTGTTTCAGAAATGGAGAAGAGAGAGAGAAAGAACATGTTAGAATTAGAATCACAAGATTTATTATAAACAAGTATGTGAGGGAAAGCCAAGATACAGAGTTTTTTTGCTTCTTGACTAATACATGAATTTTACCTGAAAATGTGGAAGTAGCCCCCACCCCCAAAATTAAAAAAACATGAATTTGAACCAAATTTATATTACAGTTAAAAAAAAAGATGGTGAGTGGAGAGCACAGTTTTCTGCAACAGATATTTCCACAAATGTACTTTTCTTATCAGACATTTTTATTTTCAGGATTATGACTCACCAGGGCTGACGGGTTTGAACCCTGCCCAGGCCTGCTAAACAGCAATGACAACAACAACCAAAAAATAGCCGGGTGTTGTGGCGGGCGCCTATAGTCCCAGCTGCTTGGGAGGCTGAGGCAAGAGAATCACTTAAGCCCAGGAGTTTCAAGTTGCTATGAGCTGTAACGCCATAGCATTCTACCAAAGGGTGACATAGTGAGACTCTGTCTCAAAAAAAGAAAAAGATTATGACTCAATAGTTCTTAGAATTGTGTAAAATAATCCTTTTAGTGTTATTGTAAAGCTCTTTGCTTTTTGTGATAAATGGAATAAGATAAAAACTGAATTTTAGGATAGTAAGATAAAGAATATGGTTTAGGGGCAGCACCTGTGGCTCAAGGAGTAGGGCGCTGGCCCCATGTACCAAAGGTGGCGGGTTCAAACCTAGCCCTGGCCAAAAAACTGCAAAAAAAAAAAAAAAAGAATATGGTTTAAACTGAATTTTGTAGTAATTCACTGTGAATATTTGCTAATCTTTTATCTCTCTCACAAGATGTAACGGCTACCCTTAGTGGCTGGCCTTAAAATACCAAAGTGTCAAAAGACTCAGTCTTTTCACAGTTCCTAATATTGATAATTAATTTGGTTGCCCCTGGCTTTGTTGTATTTCTAGCCAAGGATAAATTTAAAAATAAAGGATTTTTACTTCCAGGGTACTTACAATATACAAGAGGAGATTTTTTTTGTTGTTGTTGTTCTTGTTTTTTTGAGATAGGATCACCATGTTGGAGGTTGCTGTGCTGTGGTCATAGCTCACTACAGCCTCTGAATTCGTGGGGTCGAGTGATCCTCCTGCCTCAGTCTCTCAAGTAGCTGGGACTTTGCAGGCATGAACCACATCTGGCTAACATACATACATATATATATATATATATATATTTTTTTTTTTTAGCGATAGGGTCTCACTATGTTGCCCAGGCTGGTCTCGAGCCACAGTGGGCCACCAGTTCTGGTGGTGTGTTTACTGCCCTCTTTTAACCCAAGTCCCCTTATTCTGTTCCTTTCCAGTGGCACGGCTGCTCTCTGATATTTGGCGTTGTAGATCATTTAAAACAACACTTGCTGACTGACCACACTAATCCAAACTTTCAAACTCTGAAATGTCGCTGGAAGAACTGTGATGCTTTTTTCACTGCTAGGAAAGGATCCAAACAGGTATTTATCAGTGGGACTTGAGGTTAACCTGGGATTCAGTAGACTGCTCAGAGTAGAGGCCAAGAAACCTTTTTTTTTTTTTTTTAATAACATGTTCAGGCTTACTGAAGCTTCGATTGGTGCCTTGGGTAGTTTTTTAGAAAGAGTCTAACAAGAATGTTCTCAGGTGTTTCAAATCCAGTAACTGAATGTAGAGGCTTATTACAGTAGTCTTGTGCTAAGACAACTCATCTTTAAATGGTAGTTTCAGGTCAGTGGCTCCTGCCTTTCATGTAGTAGATCCTAGATGCAGTGTCCCATATGGCTTTCCTTAACTTTGACTTTCTCTTGTTCTACTACCACCTTTTCTCATGGGCCCTTTTTCCTTTGTTCCCAGGATGCTGCAGGACACATTGAACGGCATGCTGAAGATGACAGCAAAATTGATTTATGAAGTTTTTTGCCTCCCATGTTGGGAAGTCATTAGTTTAACTGTTTTCACATTGGCCCTTCATAGAGGCCATTCTCTTCCCTTCCTTCATGAAGCAGGGAAGGAAAAAGTGGTTATTAGCCAGACTTACCACTAGCATAAGTCTGGGCAGCTCTATGGTATGATGGGTTATATTTAAGTTCTTACTGGAGGTTTTAAACAGTCAAATTTGAACAGATTTTTAGGAACTATACTCCACTGAGACAACATGACATTTAGTGATTTATGCTACTAGTGTTCTCCAGATGTTTATTAAAGATACAGATCTTAATCGGTTACTCAGTTTGACCCTAATCATACATATATTTTGTTGATTTCAGTTTGTGACTTTTAGTTTATGTTCCTATGATGATTAAACCTTATAATCAGGCTTTTCAACACAAGTTTGTTCAAAGGCTAGATTTTCAGAATCAGCTTAAATTTTTGCAGTTGTAATAACTGGACATTTAAATTAGAAGCAAATAGTTTTCCTCTCAATTACATGCAGTGTATTTCACTACTCTCTAGCTTTGTAGTTGGACAGAGCTGGTTTTAAATGCTAAAGTGCACCCAGTAGATGTCCCACAGACAGCCTGTACTTTAGGCATTCAGAAAGCAAACTCCATAATGCCAAGTCCTTACAGTTGCCGCTTCCTAGTGAACTTCCTCTGCACGTTTTGATAGAGTGCTCAGTGTGAGGCAGTGTATTGACTTAATGTCTATCTTTAAATATTGCTGTCAGACTTGGGCATTCACTGCTGAAGATATCTTCAGGCTGTTTGAACTGGAGATGTACCATTTTTTCCTTTCCAGTTTCTGACTCTCTGAGCCTGATGGGAGATTTTGAACCCCTTTATTTGCTGTGTTGCCAACTTCCATCTCTCCCACTGTCTGACTTTGCCTAGACTGATGGCAACTGTCAAGTATTCCTCAAAGCTCACAGGTCCTTGCCACCCACCTATAGCCCTCAAGATTGGGGGGTGGGGGGGTGGTGGCACTTAGAATACAGCATTTGAATACAGTTTTTAGGGCCTCAAGCAGGCTTCCTAGGGACATGTCTGAAGCCAGTGTCTTTGCCTTCACTTCCTTGCTAGCTAGTGAAGGGAAAGACAGCCTGTCTATTGAGAACAGCCAAATTAACAAAGCCTAAGTGGGGTTGCTTTGTTTTTGGATTTTCTTTGGACTTTTATCAGTAAAGCTATGAAATTGTTGCTTTCCAGCCTTTTGTTTCTGGATCCTCAAAACTCAGATACTTCAGAGAGAAGGGGGAGGAGTGCAGTGCCACATACCAAGCCTTGGGATGTGATGTTCACTGTTTTCTAGGTTTGCAGAGCACCCAGGCTCCTCTCCACCCCTGGGGACGAGACACACACGTCTACTTAGGTGTCCTCCCGCAGGTTCTAGGGCAGGGTGCTTCACCGAGAGTTCATGAATAAGTTTTAAAAGGGTCTGTGAACCCCTGAAATTTTATGCAAGACTAAATATGTGTTCTTTTTTCCAGGAAAGGCTCCAGTGGATCTTATTAGATCCAAAAATGTTAAGAGCTAATCAGGAGCTACTACTAGATACTGTGTGACCCCACAGACTATTTCCTTCTGTCCTCGTGAGTGGGAGAACTTTTTCTGTTAATTACACCGTTGAGATTTGCATGATGCTCAAGAGAAAACAGAAGATTATTATTGCATAAAGTATAGTTATGCTGTTTTGTATGAGATTAGGAAGCTTTCCCCTTCTCTCAGCTTCATTTCCTGGAAGAGTGATCAGAGAAGCCAAGCTGTTTTGTGGGTTTGGGAATGGTGATGTCTCAGAAATGTACATTTGGATTTATTGCCCAAAGTGGCATTTTCCTCTGGGCTAGTGAAGCTACATTTACACATGGCTGGGCAGCATGTTGAGAAAACCCCAAATGCTCTGTCGCATGGGTGCCTTCCTGCCCTGCCTGAGGATATGTCTGAAAAGATGAGAGTGATGGAGCCTTGGTACAGCAGGGAAAGGATTATGTGAGGTGTTGGGCAGTCTGAAACTTTTGAGAGCATTAAAGACTGATAGGATCGGTAGAACTCTGATTTGGGTGTGGCTGTGGTAGAATCATCTGCCTGTGTGTGTGCATGTGTGAAAGTTCCTTTGTATGTGTGTATATGCGTAGGCACCTGTACCTATAATATTTTTCTTCCATTCATTTCACAGAAGTTCTTTTTTTTTGGAAACTGGCAATAGCATCTTTGTTTCAAGAACATGCAAGATTCTTCTAACATCAGGTTAATGTGCTATTCAAAATGAACCATCTGTTGAGAAATGAAGGGGCCATAAGCATCTTGGCTGCTTATGGTTGTGTGTTATTACTTTTTAAGTATCTTGAAAGTTATGCAGAACTTTTGTTTAGCCTTCTACATCGTGTCTGATTACAAAGCTCTGCTTCCCCTCAGAGAAGAGCCCTGTAGCTCATGGATCTGTGTTGACTGGTTTTTAGTAACCTAAGGAAGAAAGGAAACGGTTAAATGACCTGGCAAAACCTGACTAGTTTCTTAAAAGTTGTTGGAGGCCATTTTTAGAATGTTACTTTTAATTGCTTGTGCCTGATCTAATGACTTAAAGCCAAGAAAACTACAGTATAAATCCTTTTGTGTACATATGCTCATGTTTTCATGACAGTTTGTTTTGATAAAATATTAGTCACTTCAAGTTTTATGTGAAAATTGATTAGGTTCAAAATATATTTTGGCATACTCCTCTACTGAGTTGCAAAGCAATTAAACACAATGCAAACAGAACTCTAAGAGCTTAGAATGATTTTTGATCTGATGTTACTTAAATTTGAGAGGAAGTCATTTCTTACTACTACACTCCTGCATTCTGGGAGACAGTTTTTTCCCCATCAGAAGAGTTAGCAGTTAAGGGTTGTAGGTCCTGATCTACCTATAACTTATAGGCAGTATCATTACTGCGTAAGTGATTATTTGCCTAACAAAGGTTTTGTTTTGTCTTTTTTCTGGTAGATTATACAGTGGACAACTTTAGTGACTAGACATGTGGGTGATTTGGTGGGAGTAGGTATATACTTAGTGGAATGGTATGGTATATTTTATGGAAGAGAATTCATTGGAGGGGAGATTGAAGTATATTGTGAAGTGGGATTTGAACAACATGTAGTCTCTGGTTTGCTTGAGTAACTGCAATTTACATATGCTTACTTACAAATTCTGTTCCTAAAGGAGAACTCCTAGAATTATTAGGAAGGCCATTCCTGCCACATTTATAATGTAGTGGTTTTGTCCACGCCCCAAATCATCAGGATTTGAGGGAAGTGATCTAATGGGTAGTAATAGCAGCTGTAGTGGAGGTGATTGGGGATATACTGAGTTCCAAATGCAAGTGGGTGTGAAATGCTCACAAAAAGCAAACTTATATTAGACAGTAACCTCCAACTCCCTCAAGTGCAGCCCCAAGTATGTGGCCCTACTGGGTCATATGGTGACTCAAGCTTCCCAGGTTTGATCCAGCTCAAATAAACTGGGGGAGGAGGAAGTGAAGGAGGAAAGGCTGTTGAAAATCTTTCTCCTGTTAAAGAGAAATATATGCCCTAGAGCTGCTCCAGCATCCTTGGTTTCTGAATTTTTTTATATTGAATATGGGTTAGAAGAGTGAAATCAGATGACTCTTGACTGCAAAAATGTTTATAAGCATATAGCCTTCTTACATTTTGGTATAAAGCTGTGAACTTCATAATTTTGTAAAGCAAGATAAAAAGCAAATACAAGAAGAAAATAAAGTACTTTTACTAATTGTTACCTTGTCTTCATATTCATGGTCATCCCTTTTCTTCCCATGCTGGCCTAGAGAGCGAGAAGGAAACCAGGAAACACAGGATGCTTATAGATGTGCTTCAGACCATGGTCCAGATAAGTTTGGCAGACAGGTGCATTCCAGAGTTTGTCCAAGGTCACACAACAGCTCAATTAGTGGGTGGAGGAGCTAGCATTAAACCTGCATCTCTGCTCCATCACATAAAGGTAACTGCCCCCCTCCCCAGTTACACATGACCTATTTATTCTTGGTGTTCTGTACACCAACACCTCTTCCCCCTTCTTCCTTTTATATCTTAGAAAGTATCTTGAATGATTCCTGTGCTCAAGAAATATCAATATGCACGATCAAAGAGGGGCTTGTGGTTTTGTTTTTGTGTGTGCTTTCTAGACTGAGCTTCCTATAGATGATAGTTGAGTGTATGATTGGAAGTCATTTATCCCTGCTATGGCTTATACCTAAATGTGGGCCTAAATGTGAGAAATCAAAACACAGTGGAATCACCCATCCACTTGCCTTTATTTAGATCAGTTTTGTTTTTTTTCAGATTGTGGCCAGACTTACACATGAGATGACCCAAAATATCCAGCCCTATTCCTCTGAGTTAGTTTACCCAAAGCAGGCCTCTCCTAAAACAATCTGGCAGGCGAAGTGCTGCTTTGGTTACTATCCCATGGGTGGGAGAGCACAAGAATGGTGGAGGCTTCCAGCACGAAGAAGTGCTGAGTGCCACTGGCAAATGCTTCTGTAAACAGCCTAGAGCAGGGGAAGCAGGATGCATTTGTGTCAGATCAGCCCAAACCTCTGGGGTTACACCTCACTGAAGCAGACACTTTTCCTTCAGATGGCAAAGGAACAATGTTGTTCTCCCTACTGCGTTGCTTTACTAAAGGGACAGGCTGGGCATGACGGTCAAAGCCTAGTAGGGAGCAAAGTGGAAGCCTGGAAGCCGACTGGGCAGCAGCTACTGGGTCCTCTGGGTCCTTTGAGGTAAGTGCTTCCAGCTGTATTGGGTGAACTTGAAATCCTGAGTGATCCTGTATGGCTTTGGATGAGGCTAGCCTGGTTCAGGCATACATGGTGAGCTGTAGCCACTGAAAGAGGAGTTGTAGAATTAGAATGTGGACAAGAAAAAGAGACCCCAGCCCTAGGTATTTTGTGGGCAGGGAGAGAGGGAATAGTCCCAGCATGCCAGACTCTGGGAAGACTTTCAGAGGAGCAATGGTTTACTGCATCTTTTCTCCTAAATTTTCCCTAGGAATGTATGTATTTTCTAGCAAAACTAATTTGGGGAGCCAAAGCCCCTTTGTGCCTCAAGCATATCTGCCCTGTGAGCCACATTCCTGTCTAATCATCCTCATGTTCTACTCCTGTCCCATCACTCCCCCACCATTTAGGAGTGAGGAGCACAGGGTGGGCCCAGTCTGCCTCAAGGCCCACTCACCTTGAATTTTAAGGTACAAGGGAATGTGGTGCGTTGCTTATGCTTTGTTTACCTCCAGAACATTGAGTTTGATGATGCCATCTCCATCCTTGTCAAATGCATTGAAAGCTCCTGTGTGGAAGAATGCACAGGCCAGGGGCCAGTTATAAGCTCGCTGGGCTTCCCTGACTGTGACTTTACCCAAGAAAACCACGCGCTAGTGCTCTTGCGCAAATAATCTGCTGGCAGGGTCTCACCGACAACCCTCCGCTTGCCATTCTGCTCTGGGCCTACAGGGGCATTGGCCTTTGTTTATCCCAGATAGAGTGGATTGGAAGATAGTCAGGCTGAGATTCCTATTGCCACAAGGGCCCCATGAGAGGGGCCTGGAGGCCTGTGGAGCAGCAGGGCACTTACTGAACATGCCCTCCAGCCTGATGAAGCAGCAGATGAAACTGTCGAAGTCAATGTTCATGTGCTTGTCCGCGTAGCGCATGGTGATGATGTCATAGAGCTGGCTGTTGAGGTGGAATCCTGCCGGGGGTAGGGGATGTTAGCCACAGTGGAGCCAGAGTCCTCAGGCCTGTATTCTATTTTCCCTGCCTCTTGGCCACTCTGTGGCCTGGGAAAGAAAAATGAGAAACCCTTTCCCTCTTCTTCAGTAGGGCCCTAGTGGCTTAGCCCCCCTCCCATTCTTGCTTCTGCTAACTCCGGTCCACGCCCCTGCCACCCCCTTCCTCCCCAGCACCTGCATCATTGACTGCGTTTCGCATCTCGTAGCTATTAATGGTGCCGGACTGGTCTGTGTCATAGTGTTTGAAAATTTTCTGGCAATAGAAAAATGTGAGGGCAGAGGTCACACACTGAATCCTTGAATCGACTCCCCCCCTCCCAATATTTCATTCTCTTCCCACCTGCCAGGCCTTAATCTTATTCCAGAGGTGATGGAATTCTTGTAGATTCAGCCTCCCAGAGCCATCTGTCTGGAGGAGGGAGGTCAGGGCTACAGGACACATAGCAGAATCTCCCTGGATTGGAAGGGGCATCCTGGTGGACTCAGGGAAGGTGGCCCCATAAGAAGCCTGTCTGGGCTTTTATTCCCCACTGCCCTCACAGCCATTCGACCTTCCCCTCCACTCCTCCACCAGCCAAAGTTCCTGCCTACTGTCTACTCCAGGGAGCCTGTTTCCTACAGACCATTTCTGCTTAGGCAGCACCCCAGACCTGCAGCGAGCACAAGGTCTAGGGGCCACTGACAACCCAGTGTCCTTCCCTTCTGCCTCTAACAGCAATCCCTTTCAGCCCAGTGCTCAAGATGTTTTAAATCAGGATCTCTGTAAGTTTATCCCTGGACACACCCTAGGGCCCTCTGCCTGATGGGGCACCCCTTGTCTTTGCCCTGGCTTGTCAGCCCAGGAAGGATACATCCATGAGAGCAATCATGCTACGGCAGGACTCCAGCGTGAACCCTTGTGACTTCAGGTCCTTATCTGGAAGGAGGGAGAAGAGTGAGGATCTGCCTTCAGACAACTGGACCCCTCTGCCCATCTCCAGCATCTTGTTTGAGCTGCTCACGTTTGTTCACAACCGTGTTAAGGACATTCTTGAGCTCATCTGCACAAATCTCCATGTCCTGAGTAGGAAGGGAGGAGAGAGTGGTGGTTCAAGGGTACAGCAGCTGATGGAGCAGAGGCTTTGCAAACCAAATTGCAGCTGTCCATGCTTGTAAAATTCCTGACAGTGTGTTCTGTCCTGGAAAGCTGGGGCTTCTCTGAGGAAGCTGGAGAGCTGGGGACAGCACCCTCAGCCGTGCAGTGAGCAGCTCTGAGCAAAAGGCCTCTGAGCCACCTAGTGGCTGTAGCAAGTCCCAAATTCCAGGACTTGTGGGTTTCTGTGCCACTCGTAATATATCCCCCAGTTCCACCAAAATCCAAAATGACCTCTGCTGAGCAATAACGAAATAACTGATAATGTGAATGGTTCGTAGTGGAGAGGAGCAGGCAGCAGCTGGAGGCCTAGGGCTGCTGGTACTCACGTCTCCTGCTATCTGCTTGAAAATGTTCCGAAATTGCTGCTGCTCTTCACTTTCCTGTTCAGTGTTGCCAGGCCGTGGCTGTGGAAGCACAAAGAAAAACAGGTTCACAGGAATTAGGGAGATGGACAGACTGGGGCCAAAGGAGCCACGGGCCTAAAACAGCCATAGGTGGAAGCAGGTGAAGGTGGGACAGACGCTGCCTTTTCAGAACTGGTGAGCTGGAGTGAGGAGCATCTGGGCCTCAGCGAGTCTCCACACCCCTCCAGCCCTGACACCCAAAGCCAAAATGACGACATGCCGACAGCCTCATTGGTCCCCTCACCCCAAACCCCAACAGTTAGAACCCTCTGCAATTTTCAGCAAAAATGCTTCAATGGATCAAAGGTCTGACCATTCTGATTCCTCTACCCACTGTTGTCACCAAGGCCAGTCCTCAGAGGACCCCCTCCCACTCCACACGTGCCCCACGATGGAGGAGGTGGCCTGGGTTTGTCTGGGGCCTTTTGCCCCCAGTCCGCACCTCCACTATGCTTTGTATGACCACTTCTCCCTGCTCTGCCCAGCTTCCTCTCCTGAGTTCTGGGGCCAACTTGGCTGTTGTCAGCCCCCCTTTCTTCTACTGTGTGTCTCCTTATTGTCAATAATCAGAGGACATCAGGAGACAGGAGTGTTCATTCTCCACTCTCAAGCTGGTATCTTCTCTGCCTTGCCTCCCCTTATGTCATTATCCTGGCTGGATAGGCTCCAGTGGGAGACTCAGCCTGTCATTCCAGTCCTAGGAATGGACTGTGGCAGCCCCCACCCACAGGCATTCACCCAAGCAGCATCCCAAATTTTAAGGTAACTTGCAGAGAGAAAATGTCCGTGAGACAAATCCAAACCTCTAGAAGCTAGAGACACCCCCGAGAAACCCTTCAGCCCCCATGTACCCCGGCATAGGAGGCCCCCTGTGGTGCGCTGGCCACCCCAGTCATGCCACGTGCTCAGACACCTGTGGGGATTTCTCTTGCTTATCAGGGCTTGTTTTGTCTTTGCCCTCCTCTGACTCCTGGTCCACACCCAGCTCCTTGTTGCTGTTTGATCTGTCTGAAACGAAGATGATGGGCTAGAAAGAGGAGGGGAATGGAGAGGGGCAGGAAGGAAGCAAGGGTTACAGACTGAGCAGGCCCACTGAGGCAGCCTCTCCCCTGGTGCAGCCTAGTTCAGTAAGAAGAGGAAGAGATCAGAGTCAGGAGCTCTTGAACCTCCACTCAAGCTCCATCTCTGCCACTAACAAGCTGTGTGACCTGGGGAAAGATGTAAGCCTCTCTGGACCTCAGTTCTTTGTCTTTTAATACCCACTCCATCTCTTCTCATGGTAGAGTTATGAGGGTTCAACAAGGTATACATGTGTAAATGCCAAAAATACTAAAACACAGCTTGTCTTGACCCAGTCAAGTATTTTGTAGGCTTTTTTTCCCAAATGGAAATACTGTTTAAATTAAATTTCCCCAGAAACCTCATGTATATAAAGTTGTTGAGGTTCGGCACCTGTAGCTCAAGTGGCTAGGTGCTTGGCGAGTGTCAGCTCCAGTTTGGACCAGCGAGACCAATACTTGGAGGACCCCTATAAGGACCTCTGGGCACCCCCATACACACTAGCATCAATTCTTGTCTGAGGTTCAGATTACCTGGCTCCAACTGCTGGTTCTACCACTTCCTGGCTTTGTGGCCTTGGGCAAGTTAGTCAGTCTATCTGTGCTATCTCTCTGGAAATGGGGATAATTATAGGACCAACCTCATGGGGTTGTTGAGAGGATTGAGCTGGTCCATGTAAAGCACTTTGAAGCGTGCCCAACACATAGCCTGCCCCCGCAATGTTAGCTGTCATTGCTGCATGCTCACAGCTCAGCAGGAGCTCGGGAGAAAAGGGGGAGGAAGAGGCAGGTCTGGTGCATGCGTGTGTGCATGAGCTCACACATACATACATACACACACATGCATATGCAAACACGTGTGCAACATACACATGTATACAGTACAATACATACACACGTGTACATGTGTGCAATACATGCATTCACATGCATGTGCACTACCCACTCATTTTATTACACCCACCTTGGGTTTTTTCTTTTTCTGCACAAGAAAAGGAAGGAAGCAGAAAATGCAGAATAAGTGACAAGCAAGTTGCCAGAGTGGCCAGTGGCTTTTGGCTGTTCTGTGTCCTAGTCCTCAACTAGGGGTGAGGCTCCAAGGTCCAGAAATGTGAATCACATGGAGCCAAAAAGGGGCATGGAGGGTGAAGAGAAGAGAGAATTCTTTTTTCTTGCCTCTCCATTCCTGGAGACTGCTATGGCTTTGTTTTTATAAGCCACTGTTGTTAGACATGGTCAAAGAAAAGGATCTTCTTACTCATGTTTATGTTTGTTTGTTTGTTTTTCAATAAAATTAGTTTCTAAAAATCAAAAAAAAAAAAAACTCGCTGAAATTGTCCTGAAAATGAATTTTGACTTATAGAATGCATTTTTAATTTGTGGGATGAACATTTAATATACGGAGATTTAATGTGGAAATCCAGGTTTAGGGCTTCTTTAGTAAAATGAGAAGGTCTGGCAGGCTACTGTGGGCCTGCAATCCCCTGTAGCAACAATAGCTGAGCTGAGAGTGGCTGGTGTCTGTGTCCCCCAGATTGTTACAGTCACTAGCATTCCAGTTGTCCCTCCAACACTGAGGCCAAGAACTTCAGACAAATATGCCAGTGCAGGGACACCAAAACCCGTACACCTGCCTGCTCCACTCAGTGAGATGATACACAAGCTCCCACTAGCTTCTGAATTTGCAGTTCCTGATAAATACTGTACACTGGTTATCAGTGTACAACAGATAAGAATAGACCAAAATGCATATAGTCCTAAGTCCAAACATCTGTGATGATGCCGAAGGCACTTGGCAATCTGGCACCAGCTCAGGGTCAGGATTATGATCATGACTGTCACTGCCCCGAAGACAGTACAATGAGGCATTTGTCTTCCCATTGTCCCAGGTCTTACCCACAGAGCAAAAGGGACAATTTATCAACCAGAACCCAAAGCACCAAGGTAGTCCCAAGAGCCCAAAGCCTTAAGGTAGTTGCAAGACTCCTTGATACAGAGATGCCAAAACATACCAACTCTATGCCTCTGACCTTCTCACTTGCAGGGCTGGCCTCAGCATGGATGTGGGAGAAACCTAAATCCAGAGTTGGAGAGTCTGGATGTGAGTTCCAGCCCTACCAATTACTAGCTCTGTGAACTCAGGGAAGTCATTCAATCCCACTGAGTTTCTGCTCCCGTGCTTCAGAATCAGGGATTATAACCTCATCTACTTCTCAGAAACCTTGCAAGGATCAAGTAAGATACAATGAATGACAAGTACCTTGTGAGATGGGAAATCTGTGAAAAGTAACCTCCCTGTGAGTGCTCGTGCTGTGACAGACACTTCACATACATGATCTCATGGACTCATGGATTTAAACATTACAAAAACTTTGCAGGACATATTATTATTATCCTCATTTTACAGAGTAGGAAACTGGGTCAGGGGGATTACAGGCAGTCCCCCAGATACAAACATCCAACTGACATGCAACTCACACTTATGAACACTGGCTATTACAGGTAATAGGTAAATGTACCCATTCCAACTTACCTACAAATTCAATTTAAAAGCAAACCTACAGAACCTATCTCATTCCTAACCTGGGGACTGTCTGTATATAAATTATCCAGGTATCTCAGAAGGTAGAAGGAGGGTCCAGGTTTTGACACTGAGTCCAGAGCTGGTATACTTTTCTCTCTGTGAGAAATCCAACACTGTCCAACCTCATAATCCCACAGTGGCCGCCATGCTGTCATCCCTCCTTGTAGTCTCATTCTCTCCCTCTGATAGTTGGAACTGCTTCTCTGTGATTCTGGGATTCTCGCCAGGCTTCCCAGCCCATGAACTGACTAAATGGCCCCAGCACCATAAGGCCCATTACTTCTGGTCATGCCGAGCAGAAGTTGCAATCATGTGGAGTAAATTCTCTGCATGCCCACACTCCCATGTCCCTCTGCCAAAACCCACTCTCGCCCACACCACCTCCTGATCCCTGCAGGAACAGAGAGGGTGACCCTGTGGGCTTTTTCTCACATGAGAGCTAACACACTCACCACTGGCCGATCCACAGAGATTGTGTTTTCAGCTTCCCTGTGAAGAACACAAACATGCGGGGGTTTCTGTTACCAGGAGCAAGTGGGAGGCACATAGAGGATTTGTTCAGGCCACATCAGGACTGTCCTCCAGGGAACCTCAGGGACCAGCCCCATGTAGGCACGATCCCCATTAGCCAGACACCTGGGTTCTGGTAGGCATTGCCCAGAGCCCCCACAGGCATAGCCCAGTCTCCTACCCATGGCCTGGGCTTCTTCCAAAGACAGCAATCAGAGTGGCAGGGGCTGTGTACCCCTCCAATCCTTCTTCTCTATTTTTTCTCCTAATTGCTTCTCCAAATCTAACATAGATTTTTTCCTATCCATTGTTGTCTCAGGTTAAAATATTAAGTTCCATGAGGGCAAGAATTTCTTACTGTTTTAATTTACTGCTCTATCCCCAGCACCTGGAAGAGTGCCTGGAATAAATAGGTGCTCAATAAATATTTTCAGGATTATCTAATGAATGAATGAATGAATGGGGTGATGTGGCCAGTGGCTCCGGAGCTGAGGAATAGATACAGCAGGTCAGCATATCCCAGGACCAATGAAGGTCTGACCGCCTCACACCTTTGGTCTCTGGAAGGGTCATGTGAGCTTTTAGGGACTGACTGGTACTCACTCAGAGAGGTTCCTCTTTTCAGAGAAGACCCGGAGGATGAACTCTCCCTCCTGGTGGGGCTCATAAGTGGAGGGCACGATGACGTACTCGCTGGGAGGCAGGCGGAAGCGCTGGGACACCTCTCGCATGTTGATGTAGGTCTTGCTCCTGGCCTTGGAGGCATTGTACAGGAAGAAGTCCTTCTGCAGGTGCTGCTTGTTCCCGTGCATCTGGGAACAGGAGAGACTGAGTCTGGGGAGGGACGCCTTGCCCTCCTCAAAGTCCCCTCCCAACTCCTTGGTCACCCATCTCAGTCTCAACCTGCCTACCTACCTCTGATTCCCAAGGCCTTCACCAGCTCACCATCCCTACCTCACTCCCTCTTCCTCTGCTGGAACTCAGGAGCGAAGGGCAAGTCTGCCATCTCCACACTCAGGGCCACTTACCAGAACTGCACCTCCTCAGGCTGGAACAACCCCAAGAAGGTTCTGGAGGATGATGATTCTTCCATCCCAAAGAGGGCAGCCACCCTCAGAACATGTTTGTGTGAGTGTGTATAAGTGTGTGAAGGAACATGCATGAAAGTGTCTGGTGCATGAGAGAAAGTCCATATCGTGGGGTGGCCATCACAGGTCATGCAATACCCTGGGATACCCTCTCTGCAGTAGAAATAACGTGGGCAAGGCCATCTCCTGCATAGTCCTCCCCACAAACCCCAAGCCACAGACAGACTCAGGACAGGCAATGCTGTACACAACTGCTGGCCGCTGCCACTGCCATACCTCTTTGGGAACCTTGAGAAGAAAGGGGAAAAGAAGATGCTTCATATTCAAATCGTGAATCCAACAACCTGACTCCCCAGGTGCCCTCCCCCAACCACACCAATCCTGACTCCATTCCACCACCCACCCTGGTACTTTTTGCTTGTTACAAACACAAGTGGGCTTGATCCTAGGGACTCTGGGGGTCATTGAGTATCAGGGAAGCCAGAGGTCCCCACTGGAAGCCCCCCAAAAACCTCCTGGCTGGGAAGACGTGTTTCCTGGGGTGGAGCTGGTCAGGGACCCAAACCTCATAGATGGCGAAGCCGATGGTGAAGAGGTTGGCCCCCAGCTTCCGGTCCTTCCGACGGTTCTTCTGCATCAGGGCCACCAGGAAGCTGCAGATCACCTCTGACTCATCTGGGTCGTCGTCCTCTTCCAGGAGCTTCAGACGGTACTGTGGGTTGGTCCAGAAAGTGTCTGCGCCCCCCAGACAGGAAACACACATTCAGATCTGCCTCTTGGAGAAAGGGCAGGAAGGGAAATGGGACAGAAAGAACCTATTTATCTCTTTCCCCCATGTCTAGGTGCTCAATAAATATCAATGGAAAACAAATTCATCTAATTAGTCTAATTACTGGGGGCGGAGCCTATACCTTTGTACAGAGGGAGCTGCACTGACTGGGGGTGTGGCTCCTCCTTCCTCCCTGAACTTTCATCTTTAGTCTTGGATGATGGTTTTACTTTCCTCACTGGCCCCGTGGGTATTGTTGGTCCCTGGGCTCTGGTCCTGGGCCACCTCTCCTCTCCTCTCCTGCTCTCCTGCCTCCCTGGGCAGTCTTGCTCACTGCCGCCTTTTAACTGCCCCTATAGCTAATGACACCGGAGCTAGGGAGTATCTCTGCCCCAGTCTCTCTTCTGACTCCTCCCTCTCTCTCTCTCTTCCTTCCTTCCTTCCTCAAACATTTTCTGAGTTCTTATCATATAATCAAGTACTATCTAACATGTGCATCCAGTTCTTCACTACAAATCTTCACCTGGTTATTCTATGGTTACCTCAAACTTTTCATAGCCCAAGCTAAACTCCTTTCCCTGTAACCTCACACCCCATCCCACCAAAAACACACTGAAGCACACTGATTATTTTTCACTTATGTGCTTTTTTTTGAGCTAGGATATTGCTCTGTTACCCAGGATAAAGTTCCAAGGAGTCAGTGTAGCTCACAGCAACCTCAAACTCCCAGGTTCAAGCAATCCTCCTGCCTCAGCCCCCCCAAGTAACTAGGACTACAGGTGCCCAGCATAATGCCTGGCTAATTTTTGCATTTTTTGTAAAAATAGTCTAGCTCTTGCTCAGGTTGGTGTCAAATTCCTGAGCTCAAGCAATCCTCCTGCTTCAGCCTCTCAGAGTGCTAGCATTACAGGTGTGAACCACCATGCCTGGCCTTGTGTGTCCTATATTGCAACGTTGACACCATCTGCTCAGGCCATCAAACTGGGATTCTTGACATCATTCTTCATCCTTAGGTCCCCACATTACTCAATATGCTCTCCTCCACATCTGCCTTCTCCCCCTCCGTCTCTGTTGCTACTACTTGGTCAAGGCTCTCATCATTTCTGACTTAAACTACTACAGTAGCTGATAACAGTTCTCCAGGACCATCCTCAATGTTACTGACACACAGTACAAACAGTCCCCAACTTACAATGACTCAACTATGATTTTTCAATTTTATAGTGATGCAAAGGTGATATGCATTCAGGAGAAACCATATTTCAAATACCAATAAAACCATTCTGTTTCAGTATAGTAGTCAACAAATTACATGAGATACTCAGTACTTTATTATGAGATAGGTTTTGGGTATATGATTTGGGTTAGATGATCTTGCCAACTATAGGCTAAGATAAGTGTTCTGAGCACATTTAAGGTAGGGTAGGCTAAGCTATGATCTGTAGGTTAAGTATATTAAATACATTTTTTAAAATTTTGATATATTTAGTGGGCACAAGTGGCTTTTTGTTACATGGATGAATTGAATATTGGTGAAGTCGGGGCTTTTAGTATACCTGTCACCTGAATGGTATATACCAGCGGTCCTCAAACTGCAGCCCACGGGCCACATGAGGCGGTGTGAATTGTACTTATTCCCGTTTTGTTTTTTACTTCAAAATAAGATATGTGCAGTGTGCATAGGAATTTGTTTATAGTTGTTGTTTTTTTAACTATAGTCCGGCCCTCCAACGATCTGAGGGACAATGAATTGGTCCCCTGTTTAAAAAGTTTGAGGACGCCTGGTATATACACTATACCCAATAGGTAATTTTTGATCCCTCACCCCCCGACAAGTGGATTTTTGGCTTCAATATTTCCAACTTATGATGAGTCTATCAGGACATAACCCCATCATAAGTTGAGGAGCACCCCTACTGCTCTGACAGTTTCCTGTTTAAAGTTGCAAACTCCCCAGCAGGGGAGTCTCCTCAGTAAAATGCGGACGGTTTAATAAAATAATGAGTGTCTAGAGCATAGGAGAGACTCAGTAAGTGACAGTTAACATTATTCTACCTGGAACTTCGTCTGCTTGGACCCCCTCCCCCCCACATCAAGAGTATCTCCCACCTGGGAAGTTTCGGCAGCCTCCGGCAGAGCAGCCCCTCACCCAGCGGCCTTCGTTCACCGACACTGTCCAGGTCTGGAGTTTGTCAGACTCCAGGGCATCAGCTGTGAGGTTGCAGATCTCCAGCTTTGTGAAATGGTAGATGAAATCATCATATGACATCCTAAGAGGTTGGAAGAAAAAAGAGACCCATAGGGTAGCAGGTGGGGAGAGGCTGGAAAAAGGGAAAACCAGGGCTGACCAAGCGCAGTAAAATAGTTAAGGGGACTTGGTCAAGGTCCCAGAAAGAGGGTCCTATCCTTCCCCTTTAGGGTAAATGCTGTCACTTCTAACGTATCTACCCCAAACTATTATCCCTTCCAGTGATGACTCAAAAATGACCCAGGCAAGGAAAGACAAATATTACATATCTCACTCATATGTGGGAGCTAAAAAAAAAAAAGGATCTACTGGAGATGGAGGTGGTGGTTACCAGAGGCTGGGGTAGAACGAAGAGAAGTTAGATAACAGATACAAAACTGCAGTTAGACAGGAGAAATGAGTTTCAGTATCCCATAGTACAGTAGGAAAATTATAATTAACAATAATTTATTGTATATTTCAAAATAGCTAGAAGAGAAGAACTGTAATGTTCTCAATACAAAGGAAAGATAAATACTTGAGGTGATGAATATCTCAAGTACCCTGATTTGATCATTATATGTTGTATAATGTATCAAAATATCTCATGTACCCCCAATATGTATAACTATGATATATCAATTAAAAAAATCCTTCCCTCAGTATTGCAGTAATATATTTAATGTCTGCTATAGTGTCAAAAAAAGTTAATAGAAAAACCCTTATTCTCCCAAATGGAGCTAAGAAAAAGGGAACTTTTTTTTTTTTTTTTAAATATTGGTTACAGGGCTTATATTTCATTTTCTTTCTTTCCTTGTTTTTTAGAAATAAGGGTCTTGCTATATTTCCCAGCTGGACTCAAAACTCCTGAGCTCTCGTGATCCTCCTGCCTCAGCCCTTTAAGTAGCTGGGACTTCAGAAGTGCACCACCATACCTGGCCATGTATCTTGTTTTCTAAGTGACTGCTGTCCGCAATTCTACTGCTTAAGCTTTATTACCATCATTGATTTCAGAAAACAAATTTGCTGGTAATGAGAAAATCTCTGTTACACATTTACCTGTTAGTTTATTTCCAAACTTATTCTACTTTTTTTTGAGACAGAGATTCACTCTGTTGCCCTGGGTAGAGTGCCATGGCATTATAGGTCCCAGCAACTTCAAACTCTTGGGCTCAAGGGATCCTCTTGTTTCAGCCTCCTGAGCAGCAGGGCCTACAGGTGCCTGCCACAATGCCCTGCTAGTTATTTTTTCTATTTTTAATATAGATGGGATCTCATTCTTGCTCAGGCAATCTGCCCACCTCAGCTTCCCAGAGTGCTAAGATTGCAGGTGTGAGCCACCATACCCAACCTCCAAATTTATTCTAAATATAAATATGACTCATGCTACAAAATATGAAGGAATCTAAAGAAGAGGAAAACTAAGAAACTCAAACTGTTATGAAGTTTGGAGTCCACGTTGTATGAGAAATTTGACAAATGTAACACAACTTTCTTAACTACCATACTTAAAAGCTTTCTAGGATTATTATTTATTTTATTATTTATTTATTTATTTATTTATTTATTTTTATTAAATCATAGCTGTGTGTATTAATGCAATCATGAGGCACCATACACTGGTTTATAGACTGACACATTTTCATAACATAGCCTGGTTAACATAGCCTTCCTGGCATTTTCTTAGTTATTGTGTTAAGACATTTATATTTTACACTTACTAAGTTTCACATGTACCCTTGTAAGATGCACCGCACAGTGTAATCCCACCAATCACCCTCCTTCTGCCCATCCTCCCCCCTCCCTTCTCTCCCTCTGATTATTTATTTTAATTGAAATACAAATAGCATGGTTATAAAAAACTAGAAACATGTAGCACCCATTTTTGTTTCTATTCATTCATTATTTACATTTTCTTCCTTTTAAAAAAATTGAAGTATAACTTATGTATAATAAAGTATACAAATCTTAAAATCTCAAACTCATGTATCCTTAATGAGAGAGTTCAACAGAAATTCATGTCTCCAAAAAGTTATCGTGTGTCCCACCACTGTGCATCAGGTACAATGCTAGAGAAAAGAGATATAGTTGGGAAAGGACAGTAAATTAAGCAAGCAATTTTAAGTGTGATGAGCATCAAAAACAAATTAACATCAGTCCTGAGGAAACTTGGGGGGGGCCTCAAGAAAGTTCCCTTTAAGCTGAGACTTGGAGGCTGAGTAGAAGTGATCTAAGTGAGGTTGGCATTGGGAGCTCAGGACAAGTAGAGCTTCCTAGGCTCTGAAGAGTTGTGTTAAGGCCAGGGAGCAAATGTGGCTGGAAAAGAGTGTGTGATGGAGGGACGCAGGTGAGGCAAGAGCCACGTTATGCTGATCTGGTCCTGGCTCAGTCATTACTGTGACCTGGAGGACCTTGGTGTGGAGGAGCAGAACAGGGCCCACATCTCCCAAGGGCTGGAATATGATAGGCCTGTCTGGGGATTGAGGTCTGGAGCTTCACCTCTCTGCCCCATCCCCAGACCCTTCTGGGTCCTCTTGGGTTCTGGACTCACCAGAACTCTCCATCCTCAGTGACCTGGTGCTGCAGACGGGCCTTCTCATCTTTGTCCACAAAGCTCCAGTCCTTCCAACTGATGGGAAAATTAAGGAATTTAGGAAGGAGAAGGAAGGGAAGGCCTGAAGTAGGTTGGGACAGAAGGTATCAAAGAAATAATCGCAGCTATCATGAACCATCAAAATGCTGACCTGATGTTGCCCGCAAAGAGTAAAAGCCAAAAGCAATCGTTTCCCGCCATCCTCTGCATTAAGACCAAACTCCGTAAATGGATTTATGAAGGCTTGACCCATCTCCTCCCACTTTAAAGGTTAAGAGTTGGGCTCTGAAAATAGGCAACTAGGGTCCCCATTTGATAATAGCACTAGCTATGCAACCTTGGGCAAGTCACTTAACTTCCATCACATTCTATTCCCTTAACTGCAAAAGAGGAACGATTCCATCACTTACTGGGCTGTGGTGAGTAGATGAGATAGTGCATGCAAAGCTGTCAGCGCAGTGCCTGCCATGTAACAAGAAATCGTCTGAGTGACTAAGAAAAAGACCAACACATCTCCTTTCTCCTGCCAGGAAACAGCTCAGCATTGTGTTTCTAAAGGCTGAGCAGTTTTTACTCTTAAAGAGGGAGAAAATCAGGCACATTTATGCTTCAGCCTCATGGTGGGGTGGGGGGGTGGATTGCACTAAACTGGGTTGTCTGGGGGAAGGTAAGGTCCTGAGGAAGTGCTTGAAGTCAGAAAGTACTGGAGAGGAAATGGAGATTCCTGAGTCCAGAAGGATGGTCCCGGCAGGGCATTTCCTTGAGTGACCAAGGGTTAGCGGCCCGTGCAACGGAGGCATCAGAAGAAAGTGGGCTAAGGCTGGGCACAAAGCTCTGGGCACAGCAAGGAGCCCTATGGGTGACTTGGGCCAGGAGACGGGACAACAGATGGGGCACTGAGGGCCGTCCCAGGGCAGAGAGTGCAGTTCCAACCCCCCTCCCTCCAGGTTACCTAGACTGTCCTTTCCTCTCCTCCCCTCTCCTCTCCTTTTTCCTTTCCTTTTTTTGAGACAACAGTCTCACTCTGTCACCTTGGGTAGAGTGCTGTGGCTTTGCAGCTCACAGCAACCTCAAACTCTTGGGGCTCAAGCTATTCTCTTGCCTCAGCCTCTGGAGTAGCCAGGAGTACAGGCACCCGCCACAACACCGGGAAGTTTTAGAGACAGGGTCTCGCTCTTGCTCAGGCTGGTCTCCAACTCCTGAGCTCAGGCAGTCCACCTGCCTCGGCCTCCCAGAGGCCATGGAGCCTGGCCTGGGTTAGCTTTTTCCATCCTTCTTGTCCCACACCAACTAGGTAAGGTGCTACCCCTCTGTGACCCTTACCACAGCATTTGTCCCAATTATTAGTGTCTGTCTTCCCACTGGACCTTAAATCCACAGGGCCAGGGCCCTTGTGTCCAGGTTCATTTCTACATCCCAGACGTAGCCTAGGGCCTGGCACAAGTCAGCACTGAGGTAGGATTTGCTGCATGGAGAAGTGAAGGGGTTCATGTGAGCATCTGCAGGAGATGGTGAGGACACAGACTGGTCCTGCCTCAGCACCTGTCCCCATCTACCTCGGGAGGCCACTTATTGACAGTCCCCGGACCTGTCTCCTATCTAGAAGATCCTCACTAAACATTGGCCAAATGAATGGATTGAATGAGCCAGAAATCGCCAGGCACTGGGAAAGAGGTATGTAGAGGTGCACGATCCCAGAAGCTGCAGGGCCCACGAGGCTGGGTGTGGTCATTCTGGGCTACTGAGTCCCGCCAGCGCCCTCTAGCAGTAAGAGAGGCGCCCAAGGGGCTGCCTACCCTTCACTAGAGGCGACCAGAAACCAGTGTTGGCGGGACTATGGAGGCTTTGTAGATGTTCTGAGCTTCCATAATAACTTATAAAGGTTTGTTAGTTTGGTTTCTCCACTCTATTCCTTTCGGTGATAAGCAGGAAAATGCTTTCAAAGAGCTTATGTGCCTTGTATGGGACAGCAAGGGGGAGGAAATCTTAGCAATGACTCAGCACTCTCCAACAAAGGTTATGTTTACTCATGGCAGCCCAACAAGGTAAGACTTCTTCCAATTTTACAGATAAGGCAACAGTGACTCTAACAAGGGAAGTCACTTGTCCAGACCAGACCCCTGCGTTAAGACTCTGTTCCTGCTTGGGCCTAGCCCATGCTTTCTGGAATCTTTCCTTTCCAACCAATGACCATGAGCAACCTCTCTGAGTCCCTGATTCCCCGGCTCTTCTACCAGCCCTTCCGCAGAACCCCTGAGCCCCTCTTCTCTGCAGGTGGTTGGTTTTGAGGATGATTTCACACCAAGCGTTTGTCATACTCTCATGAAGAAGTAACCAACCCAGCCTCGCCCCAGGCCCTGTGGCCCCCACCTGTGGGCCCTCCTCACCTACCCATCACTCCAAGAGCCGTTCCACTCCACTTGGCCCCAGGGGTTCCGTAGTCGCACCAGCTTTACTTTCTCATCTTTGAATTGGGCCTTGGGAAGAGAAAAAGCTCTCATGCTCTGGAGCCTGTCTGCAAAGGGAATCTTCTGTCTTGCCCTGAGGGCTGGGATGGGGATGGGGAGAGAGACCCTTCTGGAGGCTGGCCTTGGCTGAGACTAATGAAGAAGCACACTGGGGAACTGTAGGGGAGGGGTTTGAACATTTGCACCTAGTCTGCAGGAGTTAGGGCTTGGCCATCTCCTTGCCATCTGTCTTCTAAGAAGTGATTTTTCCCAGAGGACATTCTGGCCATTATAAACTTTTGGGAAGGAGGTGGGGATGTACAGTAGGGCTCCCATAGCACATTAGGTGTCTGTATGAATGAGAAAAGAAGGTCCCTCCTGGCTGAGGAGCTACAGACAAAAGCTGTCTCTACATGGACCAACTAGAAAAAGGTGCCCTTTCCTCCAGACTGCTGCAATGGGCTAAGGTAGACGACTGCCCCTCTCTGCCCGTCTCTTTGTTCAGGGCACAACCTGGCAGGACCCAGGAAAGTCCAGAAGTCCCAGAAGCAGCCAAACTATACAGCTGGCCCTTCAGTATGCATGAGCTCCATGTAAGGGTTCAACCAACTGCAGAAAATATTTGAAAAAGTGAATGATAATGTAACCCCCAACAGAGTGTAATTATTTATGCAACATTTGTATTGTGTTAGGTATTACAGGTAATAAAGAGATGATTTAAAATATGCAGGAGGATGTGCATAGGTTATATCAAACACTGTGCCATTTTTTAGAAGAACTTGAGTAGAGATTTTGGTATCCACAGGAATCCTGAAACCAACCCTCTCAAGGACACAAAAGGATGACTATAACTGAATGTGAGAGAATAGAAAACTCAAGAAGCCATGAGACCAGCTTTGTAAAAGCAAAGTGATATTTCTATTTGTTTCTCAGAAACGTTGGGAAAATTGCTATCTTCAGCACTAAAAGCAAAGATAAACCTAGTAGCACCTCTGGCAAGATCCATCTCCACCGGTTTTCACAGGGGTTCCCACCAACACCCTCAACTCCCAGGCAATTGGCTTGGACCTTGAGCTGAATCCCCTGATTAGAAGTGAGCTCTGCAGGTGGTGAAGATGCCCCCAAAGGTAAGCCACGACTTCAGGATGTTAACCCAAGTAGGTCCCCACACCTCATCAAGCCCCACCAGCTCACCTCTTCCAGCCCAGTGACCGAGTAGGCGTGACCTTTCACCAGCCCACAGGCCATTCTCGTCTCATACTGAATCGGAACAATTGTCTGTAAAGCAATAACCAGATAGCTGTGAGGGATTGGGGAGCAGAAGTTGCTGCTTGGAGACAGTTCATATTGGTTCATTTTCTGGGCTCTATGAGGACAAGACCATTCTGCTCCCTGAAAGTGTGCCTCATGACCACAAGCAGACACTCTCTGGTCTCAGGCGAACTCATCACCCTGAGAAGGCTCTGTCCTGACCATCAGAGAACAAAATGGATGCTGGGACATGGGGTCAGGGAGAGTGTCCTGCCCCTTCTTTCTAGGCCCCATAGGGTCCTTCAAAGGAAGAAAGAAGATAGCTGGAGGCTGCCCTGGACTTGAGGGTCCCCCTTCCCCTGAGACCATGCAGGGTTGATTATTCCTGGAAGGAAAAGGGGTTGAGAAAAGGGATTAGATGAAACATACAGGTCTAACCTTTTTCTTTACACCCCCTCACCTCCTCCACATCCACCTAGAAGATAATATTCAAGAGTCACATCATCCAGGTAGAGAATTCTGGGGAGGCCCAAGAAGACCCTTGTTCAGACATGACTGTGCCTATAGGTCCAGGGGTAACTCATTCATTTGCAGACATTTCCATGTTGCAGCCATAGGGGATCCTTGGCTGACAGGTGGGGTCACCAAAGCCCACTGAGTCCTAGAAAGGCTCTACATAGCTTCAGTTTGCCTGATAACATGAGAGATTTGGGGGTGGGTGGGTAGAAAGAGACTCTGTTGCCCCAGGCTAGAGCGCTATGGCATCAGCCTAGCTCACAGCAACCTCAAACTTCAGACTCCTGAATTCAAGCAATCCTCTTGCCTCAGCCTCTTAAGTAGCTGGGACTACAGGTGCACACCACAACACCTGGATAATTTTCCTATTTTTAGTAGAGATGGGGGTCTCTGCTCTTGGTCTGGCTGCCTTGAATTCCTGAGCTCAAGCTTTCCTCCTGCCTCAGCCTCCCAAGAGTGCTAGGATTTTACAGGTGTCAGCCATCACTCTTGGCTTATTCTAGTAGCTTTAAGACCAAGTTCCTGGAGGCTTACTGGGCCATGGAATTCCTGGAACCTCCTTCTGTGTGAGGGAAGTGGGTGGGGCCAGGCTTTTGGCACCTCAGCCTCTCCCAGATCTCAGTCCTCATGAGCCAGACTATCCTGAATAGAAAGAGAAGGGGCAGGAGACTGGCCCATTCTCAGCTCTAGACTTGGGCAGCTCCTCAACTCCTGACATTACCTAAGCATGTCATCTAACCCAGCAATTTCACTGCTGGGACTCTGTCCTATGGAGCTCACCATGGGTGTGCCCAGAGACATGTTAGCATAATACCCAAAAAGAGAAAAAGAAAACAACCTAACTTTCCAATAATAGGGTATTAGGTAAGTGAAATAACATGTCTACATGTTTGACCATTGTGCAGCTACTAAAATGTTACAGCAGAATACTTTTGGCACATTAAGAATATAAAACTATCTGACAAAGCAGGCTATCAACAGGTACATATAGTATGACAACATTTAAAAAATAAAAACACAGTAGATAAATATTTTGTAATTATTTTCCACATTTTGGCCACCTCTTTGTAAAATTATGCAATGAGTATTTTGTAAATAAAGGCACATTTATCTACAATTTCCCATTTTTTCTGTATGGTGACTTTGGGGGTGACTTTTTGGGACACCCTGTAGATTAGGCATGTACATAGAAAACATTCTGGAAGAACATACACCAAATGTTAGGAGTGATTTTCTTTAGATGGGGAAAATATAGGTTAAATTTCCCTGTGTTTTTATCTAAGGCTCAATTTTTTTTTTTTTTTTTTTTTTTTTTTTTTGAGACAGAGTCTCACTTTTTTACACTTGATCTTAGCCAAAAGGCCGAGAAGTGATGAGAGTCTCACTTTTTTGCCCTGGGTCGGGTGCCGTGCATAACTGCTTACAGCAACCTCAAACTCTTGGGCTTAAGCAATTCTCCTGCCTCAGCCTCCCAAACAGCTGGGACCACAGGTGCCCACCACAATGCCTGGCTGTTCTTTGTTGTTGTTACAGTTGTCATTGCTGCTTTATCTGGCCAGGGCTGGGTTCGAACCCGCCACCCTTGGTATATGGGGCTGGCGCCCTACCCACTGAGCCACAGGAGCCGCCCTGGCTCGGTATTTTATAGTAAACATGTGTTACTCCTGAAAGTATGGGAAATAAACTCCTGCTTTTTTCACTAGTATAGTGAACGAAGGGGAGAGATTTTGCTTTGTTAGATGAGTACCTGGTGCACAGTAAGAGCTCAAAAGTAAGTGTTGAATAAATAAATGAATAAATTAGAAGAGAAAAATATATATTTTTGGAGACAGAGTCTCACTATGTCACCCTTGGTAGAGTGCCGTGGTGTCACAGCTCACAGAAATCTCAAACTCTTGGGCTTAAGCAATTCTCTTGCCTCAGCCTCCCAAGTAGCTGGGACTACAGGCACCTGTCATAACGCCTGGCTTTTTTTTTTTTTTTGTAGTTGTCATTGTTGTTTAGCAGGCCCAGGCCGGGTTCGAACCCACCTGCCTCGGTGAATGTGGCTGGTGCCCTAACCACTGAGCTACGAGCGTGGAGCCAGAGAAAAAATATTTTTAAATAAATTAAGTCTTGCTCTCATATTTCTGTGAATTCATTATCAGAGAAACTGCCTGGGCCATGGAATATGAAGAAACTCTCACAGAGATTCCCTCCAAATCCTGGCTCTTCAACCTTCTTTAGGAGCCTTGAAACAAGCAAGTTATTCTATTCCAGACCCTTGGAAGGCCCCCAGGCGGGGGTCTGTGGCTGCTGAGGGGAGTCTGACACACACAGGGCCAGGTCATGAAGGTTGGACGATGGTCAGTGTTGACAGTTGGAGGTGTACACACCCGGGTCGGTCTGTCATCTGAGCCTCTGGGGTCGAGGTCTGAGTCCCTGAGCAGCGAGTTATCCATATTCCTCACCATCCGTGCAATCAACTCCCCCATGTTCAGACCAGAAGGAGAGGTTCCATAGGTCATGTTCGTGCCATCCTGAGGCCCCACAGGGAAGGCAGGGGACAACCCAAGAGAAGGAGAGAGAGCAAACAAAGGAGGGTAGAAAGGGAAGGAGAAAAAGGGAGGGGACAGACAAAAGAAAAGAGGAGAGATCAATAGAGCACGAATGGAGAAAAGATGCAGAAAAGTGACACAAAAAAATGTTTATCCATGGTGTTTCTTGTTAACTAATCTTCCAAGCTTTCCTATCCATTGGGAGTGCTGGGAGCAGAGGGAACAGGAATTTGGCTTGGGCCCCTTTCTCCACAATGGAGATTGCCAAGACTATTATACCTGAGCAGCCCTCAGGGAAGGCGTGTCTCCTGACACCGGAGGCCTGCCACCATTGGCCTTATCTTTAGCCTTGGCTCCTGTCAGTTCATACCACTTTGTCAGTTCTGAGAAGGGGACTGCAGGCAGAGCTTCTCCCAGGTAACAACAACACAAAGTCCATGTCCCAAGACGTGGTCAAAGCCCAATGACTGGAAGGCTTTCTAAGGGAAAAGGTGGGCTCAGGTCCATAGCCAAGCTTATGGCCAGCTTAATGGGGGCATTCTGGAACTGAGGGGCACTGACAAGTGAGGCCTCCAACATAGGCCTTTGGACCTATTGCCACCTAAAGTCCAGGATGTAACCAATGTCTTTATTGAAAGTCCCCAAGAACTATTCTCTCCTTTGAAGACTGAGAAATTCAAAGTCCAGAGCCAGTTACTGCTTCCTAGAGCAAAACATTCACTCTGTTCCACAGAAGGAAGCTCTACGCTGCCATTCACTGGGTTCCATGCTCCCCAGTCCATGGCTGCTTCCTGCTCTGCACCCCACACCCCAGACTTACATCAATGGAGCAGCCCATGAGGGAGCCTCTCTCGATGGCTTTCTTCATGATCTTGTACATTTCTCTGGGGGCATCTCTGATCTCAAAAAACTCTGTCACCCCTCCTGTGAAGTCCTCCATGGCCTCTGTGGTATTCCCACCTTTCAGAGCTTCATAGGAACCATGGAGCCTTGGAGAGAGGATAAAGACCAATCTGGGGTCACAGAGTTCCAGGAAACATAACCCAGAACTTTACTCTTGGGTCCTGTGATATTGTCTCAATTCCCCATCACTTCCATGAACTAAAGGGATGGGTAGAATGATTCCCTTTCTTCATAATGAAGAAACTGAGTTCAGGAGGCTAAGTGATGCCCACATTCTCCCCTACCAAGGCAACAGAGAGCCACAAGCCCTGGGAAGTATTTCTACTTCCTGATCGTTCTCTTTCTACCATATCCTGAGCCTTGAGGCAGGACTGCAGGAAAGCGATTAGCAGCTGTGTGACGCTTCAAGTTAAGAGACAATGTGGTTGAGCCAGACAAGACCCTGGGGTCTGAGCTCCAGAGACACAATGCTCCGGTCCAACATATGCAATGCCACCATGAAGGCAGGATCAACGAGCTCACTATGGCAAGCTAAAGCTAACAATTTCCTACACAAAGTGTTCATTTCTACTCTCAAGCTTAGTATTTTTAGTTAGAGCTCTTGTTGCCGGGAACTGATCTTCTCTGACTTTGCGTTCCAAAGCAAGTTCCAAGGGCTTCCTGTGAGTGAGCCCTTGGCAGGACTGTGCTGCCCACCTCCTCACCTCTAGGCTTGCCTCACAGCCTAAAGTGTTGCCTTACTTAGCATAAGCCTTCTCCAGCAGAGCACTCCAGAACTCATTGCGGTGGTTGGATTTGGTGAAAACCAGTTGATTGTTGTACGTTGGCAAACAGTCATCAATAACCACGTCCACCCAGTCTCCATAGCGCCAGAACTGCAGAAACACCAGGCAGAGTCACATCCTCACTGTTACCATTAGGAAACATGTCTTTCCTCTCTCATTCCTCCAGGGTTTCTCGGATCCCTCAAAAGTATCATTTCCTAAGTGCTGCATCCTGGTGCTCATTCATCCCATTCTGAGTTTGGGGAGTGTGAGGTTTTTGAGAGCAGAAAGTGAGTTCTGTGCCACTTTGTCTCTTCCACAGAGCCCAGCCCAGGGCTAGGTAAAGTAGGTGCTCTGTGAACATGGTAAGACTTGTGATTTTCATTCCCCTGTCCAGGAGATCTGGGGCAGCGCCCAGGTATCAGTGTTTCTAGGTGTCCCAGATGATTCTAGTGTGTAGCCAGGATTGGGAACTACTGGTCTAAGTGAGAGCGCCTCGTTGATTTATGTATTTCCTGAGAACAGGGTCAAGAAGGATTGAAATGGAGGAAAGTGACCCTTTCCTCCAGAAAGAGAATATACTGTGGTTATAGAAAAAACATTGTCCAGTTATTTCATTTCGGGATGTTGTTCTTTTTTGAACAAGTCAGTTAGAACCAAAGAAGGCCAGATGTACTTAAATATTTTTTCCAATGGCCCTTTCTCCCTCACTGAAAAGAGCACAGAAATCTATCTGGCCTTTGGATTTATAGGCCTTTAGATGAAAGACCCATCAAATATCAGAGGGAAACTAGCAGTCTGATGGCACAGTGAAGAAACAGAATTCTGCACCTGGCTGCCTTGCTCATGTTCCATAGGCAGCAGGGTGCAGAGCCTAAGCCTGCAGAATGTCCTTTTCTGAGGGATTTGATGCTGACGTATCAGATCAGCAGGTACATCAGTGGATGACTGGGGTGTCCTGGGACGTTAGGGAGCCTTGATGCCTTCTGTTAACCAGTTCCTCAGAATCTGAGAACCTACTCAGTCCTTGTATATAGATTTTGCTTTGGTTCTGGTCCATCACCAGGATTCAGCTCTACACCAAAATGATCTGGGCCCAGAAAGTTCCCAATGGCTGAAGTGATTTGAACCAAGAAGCTCAGGTCTGAGCCTAAGCCAGAAGGCCAATCCCCAGATTAACCAGATTTTTCTTCCAGGGCCTAGAAGTAAGTGACAGACGTGGTAATAGACCCATCTTAAAAAGAAAGAAGTACCCAGGAGCTGTAGCAGATGGCCCAGGGGCTCCTGTACAACCCAAAGGGCCCTCAGCTCTCAGTGCTGACAACGTAGGGACCTACTTGGGAAGGGCTGCAGGCAATGACACAGCAGTCCGATAGCTGGAAAGGCAAAAATAGACCCACAGGCCAGCACACAGGATGTCTTCCTGCCCTTCTGAGACAGAGCCCAGATGGCTGGGGGAGGGGGAGCAGGAGAAGGGCTAGAAAGGCAGAGGGATAAACAACTGCATCCTCACAGGCTTGAAGCCTCCACGGGCATGGCTGGGGGCGTGGATGGAATCTTTTCTGCAATCTCTGAGAAGTTGAGGCCCGAAGCCCGGCCGTGGGTGGGCCACAGCCAGTCCCCTCAGCTACACTCCCATTACCTCACCTGGAAGTGGAAGATCCCTGCATAGTTTTCCACAAAACTTTGATCATGGGGTATGACCCGGAAAAGGAGCCGCTTGTTCAGGGTCAGGCAGGCGATGGCTGCGAGAAACCAGCAGTCCCCTGCAGGCAAACAGAAAAAGACCCGATGCCGTGCCTCTCTGAAGGACAGGGATGCACTTCGTGCTCACTGTCCTATTTCTAGACTTGAGCTCACAGAGGTGTCAACACAGAGAAGGAGACTGTGACAGGAATTCCTTGCCAATATCATCAACAGGGTGTCTTTTTCCCTTGCGTCTGGATGTTCTCCTAAAAGCTATAGGCATTGCTTCCATCTGACGTATAAACTCCCTTCTTTTTGGACTCCCTTCCTCAATGAAGAGAGCAGTGGGTGACCACGACTGGGTTGTCCTTCCTGACAGGTGTAGGAAGTTTGCCCCGTCTTGTACCTTCGCATAGTGGGTCCATTTCCCCTTCTGACCTCAGTGAAGACTGCGCATCAGAGAACCATCGACCAAGCCGATCTGAACTGTAAGGAAGCCAGATGGGCAGCTGCCCTGGAATGTGTCTTTAGGGGACACAAAGACACTGCTGGCAATGGAATGAAACAGGAGCATTTTCTTATTTCCCGGAGCTCCTATAGGGGACACTGAGACATTGCTGGCAATGGGCTTGGCGCCCGTAGTAGCACAGTGGTTACGGTGCCTGCCACATGCACCGAGGGTGGGGAGTTTGAACGTGGTCCGGGCAGCTAAACGATAATGACAACTGCAACAAAAAAATAGCCGGGTGTTGTGGCGGGCACCTGTAGTCCCAGCTACTTGGGAGGCTGAGGCAAGAGAATCACTTAAGCCCCAGAGTTGGAGTTTGCTGTGAGCTGGGACACCACGGTACTCTGCCAAGGGCGACATAGTGAGACTAAAAAAAAAAAAAAAAAGAAAAAGAAAAAGACGTTGTTGTCAATGGAATGGATTGGGAGCATTTTCTTATTTCCTGGAGCTCTTCATTGATAGAGGACTGCATGCAGTCAGAGGTAACACTTCGGTGTGTGTGCACACAAGTGTGCATGGATCAGTGCCTAGGGGGTATACCTGTACACTGATGGTCACAGAGAAGCTTCCAAGGAGGACCGATTAAGTTAAACACAACACTGAGAGTGCAGAGGGCAGGCTGAGCACTGTCTGCAGCCACCCTCTCCTTCCCCTCTTGGGAAGCCAATCTCTCCTCGGAAACACTGTATTGGTTGGAAGGCTCAGGTTATTAGTTTGCCCAGGGCTGTGCAGGCAGCCTTCCCTCAGCTGGAGGAACCCAGATACCTGATTTTGCCTTAGTCTTTCCTTTGGGAGCCAAATAAGCCAAGTTTCTTCCATGTGATCTTGAGTGCCCCTTACCCTCAAGTTTTATTTTGTGTCTGCTGACCTTCTCTTCAATTTTACTTCATGGAGCTTGTCCACACTAAAGATAGTACTTCCTGAATAAGAGGCCAAGTCAGAGGAAGATTGGATGGAATGGCCAAGCTACCCAATCACACAGAAAATCGGGTGCTCATCCGCCTGGCAAATACTGTCTTTGCTGAAGGACTCCTTTCATATGGAACTGTGCTGGACAATTTAAACAAGAGTTCAAGTCATAAGTACACTTTTTGGTAATGCATTCTGTACACATATGTGGAGTCTACAGGCTCAAGCCATGGAGCTCCCTTCTAAGAAAGACAGGTACAGCTAAAAGCAGGGCTTTTGTTGTGCTGAGTGGGGCATGCAAGTGTCCTTGAGACCCTAGAGGGGAGGCGACCAAGTGTGGCACAGGCAAAGGGCCAGCGAGAAGTGAGAGGAAGCCAAGGAATCACCAGCACATAGACCAGGGAGCATGAAGTAACTGTTACAAAAAACCGTCTAAAATTTCATTAAAGCAACAACAGACTTTTGTCCCTTAACCTCCTGGAAAGAGATCACACCTTTCACCCCTTGATCACCTGGCAGGATATGATCTGAAATACTTTCCTCACCTAGTTCTCCTTGACAGATGTCGGTTCTGTTGGCTCCACCAATGATAAATCGGGGATTCTCGCAAATTTCCTGTGAAACAAAGAGAAAAGGACCAGGTAACAATAGTATCTATTACTCATTGAGTTCCATTATGTAGTGTTGTCACCATGTATCAGGCTCTTTTCCCATCACTCAGTTAAGCTTCCCCACACAGCCCTGGGCACTGCACGCTGTCATTCTTACTTTTCAGATAAAAAACCCGAGGCTTCTCAGACAGGCTGAGAAATGTCTCCAAGAACACACAGCTAGTAAGTGGCAGAAGCCAGAATCATGCTTCCTTTTCACGTTGCCCCATGCTGCTCCCCACGCTGTCAGACTCTTGGAGTAGAGATGCCCCTTAAGAGTTAGGGCAGTGTCCTTCCTGTCACAGCTTTGGCAAAGTGACTGCAGAAAGAACGGCTCTTGCTTGTTCTATGCCAGGAGAAAAAATGTTAGAAGAAAAATAAGGATCTCTCTCCCCAAGATACGGCAACATAGATATTTAGAGTCAGTATACGTCTCAGGGTCCGTGGGATTTGAACGCCGGGAAGCAGCGAGCAGAGTGGTGTGAGCGACACAGCCTCCCCAGGTGTTGGAGACGCACCTCCCGCCATGGCGCTGGCAGCTTTCCGGTCCAGGTACCGCAGATGACGTGCCGTCCAACTGAGGCCAGCAGAGGGCGCTCCTGTTTCTGTTTGGATGTGCCTTCCACTAGGTCTAAAGAACTTTTTACGTTTGTTTGTTTGTTTGTTTGTTTTTTGAGACAGAGCCTCAAGCTGTCACCTTCGGTAGAGTGCTGTAGCATCACAGCTCACAGCAACCTCCAACTCCTGGGCTCAAGCGATTCTCCTGCCTCCGCTTCCCAAGTAGCTGGGACTACAGGCCCCCACCTTAACACCCAGCTATTTTTTGGTTGCAGCCATTATTGTTTGGCATGCCGGGCTGGATTCGAACGCACCAGCTCAGGTGTATGCGACTGGTGCTTTAGCCACTTGAGCCACAGGCGCCGAGCTGAAATTCTTAAGTTTTAATTATAGATTCCAGGTTTTAGTTTTAATACCATTCTTCACAGCTTCAAGAACCCTTGTTATCCTTGTGACATGGCGCATGCATTTCTCTCTCCCTCCCTCTTCCCCTCTCACAGACCGAGTGAAAGGAAGCTCCTGCACACAGGGATCTGTCCTTCCTAGATGGAAAGTCTTGCTTATCCCACACCATAGCTGGCCTCCAGCACCACAGCTGAGCTCCCATCTGAAACTCCGAACACTACAGGAGGATAAAACCAAACCAATCTTTTTAAAAAAGGTTACCTAGCTGGGGAGCAAAACAAGATGGCAGAAATAAGGATGGAAGAATAACTTTGAATTAACTGTTTGAGGATAGTTTTGACTCAGGAATAATGACATAATTAAAAGCTGAAATTAAATTTAAAAAAAATTCTTTTATTTATTAATTTTTAAGACAGAGTCTCACTTTGTTGCTCCTAGAGGAGGGCTGTGGCATCATAACTCACAGCAACCTCGGCCTCTTGGGCTCAAGACATTCTCTTGTCTCCGCCTCCTGAGTAGCTGGGACTACAGTAACCACCACAACACCCAGCTATTTTTAGAGACAAGGTCTGGAACATGTGAGCTCAGGCAATCCACCTGCTTTGGGCTCCCAAGTGCTAGGATTACAGTCATGAACCATCACTCCTGGCCAATAAAAAATAATTCAAAAAGCAATCTGTAAAAGCTGAAAGCAAACTGAAGCAAAGGAACCTAACTGCATATCAAATTGGTGGCACAAACAAAAAATTATTTCAAGTGACTTAAAACCCACCATTCTGGCTGTTTATCCTCTTTGGGATATACCCTAAGGACAAAACCCAAAACCACAAAGAAATATGAGCCACTGGGCGGTGCCCATAGCTCAGTGATTAGGGCACCAGCCACATACACCCAGGCTGGCGGGTTCAAACCCAGTCCAGGCCTGCTAGACAGCAATGACAACTGCATCCAAAAAATAGCTCAGCATTGTGGCAGGCACCTGTAGTCCCAGCTACTTGGGAGGCTGAGGCAAGAGAATCTCTTACACCTAAGAGTTTGAGGTTGCAGTGAGCTGTGACACGACAGCACTCTACCAAGGGTGACATAGTGAGACTCTGTCTCAAAAACAAAAAAAGAAAAAGAAATACGAGCCATAATAAATAATATTATTTAAAAAATTTAACATGTGTACTGTAGGATGAAGCAAATAAGAACTTACGTTAATGCTTTTAAGAACCAGGATGTTTTAGTATAAGAGGAAAAGTTCCAGCACAGTGGCTCACACCTGGGATACCAAAGCAGGAGGATTGCTTGAGGTCAGAAGTTGGAGACCAGCCTAAGCAAGAGTGAGACCCTGTCTTTACTAAACACAGGAAAAAATTAGCTAGGCATTGTGATGCACACCTATAGCCCCAGCCCAGCTACTCAGGAGGGTGAGGCACCTGTTTGAGCCCAGGAGTTTGAGATTGTTGTGAGCTACAATGCCACTGTACTCTAGCTGGGGTGACAGAGTGAGACTCTGTCTCAAAAAAAAAAAAAAAGAAAGAAAGAAAGAAAAATAAAATTATAAAATAAAATAACTAAAATAATAGCCCTACAATATTAAAGTTGAACTGTATATATAAGTACAACTTACGATTCATTTTTGTTTCTCTAAAAACAAGAAATTTTACCTCTGAACTAAAAAAACTGGAAACAATAACAACCTAGTAGTAAAGAGGACATCAACATCCAGATTGTCATCTTTATTTATTTTTTTATTTTTTGAGACAGAACTTTGCTCTGTTGCCCAGCTTTCATATGTATCTCAAGAATGGAAGAAAAAGTATCCAATGTACTCAGCTCTACTATGAAACTAATTTATGGCTTTCATAGGAAAGCTTATAACTCACTGCCACTTTTTAATAGAGACACCAAGAAACTCCCTCCAGAGAATGAGGATCAACAGTGTGAAATATCTAGAAGTCATATTATAAAAGAAAAATGGACAAGAATGCAAAAGAAGAGCTAGGACATAGACATTTATAGTAAATCCTTTCCTATAGTAAAGGGGTTGCCTTGGGAAGAATTGTGTGTAGCTGCAGAAAGGCAGATGATGGCTAATGGAGGAAAGTAGGATGGAGGAGATTTTGCATGTTTCGCCTAACAAAAGAAGGAGCCTTGGGGTGGGCAGCATCACTCGCTCGCATGTGAGATTATAAAATTGCTGCCTGGTGAGACGTGTGCTAGTTCATCCGTCCAGTCGTTTGTTCAGGAAGCATGCATTGAACAACCCCGGTAAAGAACATATGGCCTGGAGAGAAATCAATACTGCCAAAGCCGGATCAGCCAGGTGACAAAGGAAGCTCCAAGAATTAATTGAATAGCAACGGTAAAAGTCCATGCTGCAGAGAGCCAAAGAGAAGAAGAAAAACCCAATGACATTAAGGGAAGCCCAGTGGGTCTTTGAGTCCACTGCCTTTGAGCAGAGCGAAGGAAAGCAAAATGAAATAGAGTCAATGTGAAACAAGCAGCGCTGTTTTCCAAATGGTATGACCTGCTGGAAGCTTCATGAGCACTTGCTAATTACTCTGCTTAGGAAATTGGTAAGTCACGTGCAAAATAATCTGCCACTTTGATTTCTCTCCCAGGTGAAACAAAGCCATTTTCACATCGTCCATCAGTAGGAGTGTGCAAGGAAGTAAGGCCTTCTCATGGTGTCTACCTATATGATCTACTTAGGCATTCATGTCTTACTTTCCAAATCCTGGGAGCTAAAAATTTTCCAGTAGTAGTGGCCAATTTATTTATAGTAGTGCCAAACCCATGGAACTATTGTTCAAATTCTAGTGACTGTAACAACTATAGGACCTCTTTGTCCCAACACCAATTTTACAATCAAACATCACATTAAAAGATTAAAGATAAAATGAACAACTCCCAGAGACGACATTCCCAAGTGTGGCACACAGTAGGTATTTGATAGAACAGATAGGTTTTTGTCTGAAAGATCCTTATACAACTCCAGGAGTCTTAGTGACTGAATTTCAATGCATATATTTTTTACTCACCAATTGCACTTAGTGTATAAATATACTTGCATTATTTTGGACTGAATTTCCTAAATCTCTCTAAGTTTTACTTAGGCATCAGGGATATACATTTATTACTCTATATGACTGGAGGAAGTTTTATGTCATAGTGACGTGTGTGAGATCTGGGACCAGGCGATTCTGGCTTCCTTACTAGTCATGTGATTTTAGAAAGTTACCAAGTCCTTTTCCTTTCTTTGTAAAATAAGGATAAATATAATACTTGAAGAATTGTCAGGATTATTAAATTAGCTAATGTTGGACTGAGTATCACAACATCAGGGAATGCATTTTTTAAATACAGATAGCCACTCTGCCCTCACCCCAGGAGAGACTCTATTTAGGTAGTTCTCAGACGAGGTTCAATCATATTTTGTATCATTTCTTCAGGAAATTCTGGTGCACACCAGAGTTTTAATATTACTTGCTGATTTTATTTTTTTTAAGCCTTTCCAAACTGTTCCCATTTCCAGAAAGTTTATTTGGCCTGCTTAAGATGTAATGAAAGAAAGACAAATAATTAGGTAGTCTATGCACTGGTCCTCATTTAGCCCCTACTTTACAGTTAAACTCTGCTCTGACCTCCTGCACTCTTGGATGCTGCTTTCAATTTTCTCAGCCCTGTCCCACCAGGGGCCCTGTCCTGTCCATGCATACTGAATATCCACAGTAGAGGTGTCACAGCCGCATGTACCACAAGGAGTGAAGCAAAGGTCAATATCACCTTTTCAGTAAAACGAAAATAAAATGAAATTTTTTAAAAAATTGGAGAAATGCTATGAATCTATGGTTTTATTTACGTGTTGTATGATTTTTAAGCAAAAAATAGTTGTCTTAAATAAGGATCACTTAAGGTAACAGACTCACAGAGTTTGAGGAATTTTATGCCCTAATTACAAATTGAACTCATTTCATTTTAAAATAGCTTCTATTTTTAGAAAAGCACAATGTAGTACAACTTTTTTTTTTTTTTTTTTTTTTGAGACATGATCTTGCTTTATTGCCCAGGCTGGAGTTCAGCAGCCTCGTCATCACTCACTGCAACCTCAAACTCCTGAATCTAAGCAATCCTCCTCCGTCAGCCTCCCAAGTAGCGGGGACTACAGGTACATGCCACCACACCAGCTATATTTTCTGTTTTTTTGTTTTGTTTTGTTTTTTTGTAAAGATGGGGTCTTACTATTGCTCTGGCTGGTCTCAAACTCCTGACTTCAAATGATTCTCCTGCCTTGGCCTCCAGAGTGCTAGGCTTACAGATATTATCCGTAGCACTTGGCCAGTATAAAATTTTAAATGAATATTCCTTTTTTTCCACTTATATATTCTGTTCTTTAATTGTTGGCATATACCCATGTGTGTTTTTATTTTAAGGACTATTGAGTCAACCTATAATTAACCAATGGTTTGTGTGGAGCTGTTGTAGGTTTTCTCTAATAAAACTTGCTTTTGGTTTTTTTTATTTCTGTCACTGCCTGCTTTGTCAGTGATTTGTTGACATGACTCAGAATTCTACTCCAGCCCAAACCAAAACAACTGTTTTCCCAAACTCAGAAAAATATGATTCATAAAACCAATATGATTGCATGATGTATGTGGCTTATTTTATTACACTGCTTTGCATCAATCTGAGAAGTGATGGATTCTGTCTGACTCCAGCCTGGAATAAATATCAGGGAGAAATTAGAAAACAGTATTTCTACGTGAGTCAGGGAGAACTAACTTTATCTCTACTAATGCTGCCTTCAGAGAAGTTGAACTTTTAAGTTGTGCCACTTTAATTCTAGGAGATTCACTCTCAGTGCTACTAATACTACTGATATTGAATGATACTACTTTAAACATATTTTCGAGCCCTTACTGCACACAAATGAACAAAGAAGAAAACTTCTCTGCCCTCCTAGAGCCTTATTTGTATGGAAGGTGACATAAATAAATGAGCCAGGTGATTAATACAAGGCAGGGTAAGAGCAGTGTAGAGATTTTCAGGATGACAGATGCCCTGAAACCGGCCGTTTTCCCTTATCCCGATGAGGATGTTAGATGTTGGCCTCTCTAAGGTGTTACCATCACTGGGTAATATATAGAAAGAAAACACAAAATGGGGCAGGGAGGTATTTTGGCTGGCATCTATGTTAGAACCCTTCATATTAAACAAGAATCTTTTTGGAAATAAGCTCCCGGAAGATCTGAAAAGATGTGGTTTGTTTAAAAGTAGAGAAAGAAGGAGGGAGGGGTGGGGAAGGAAGAGCAGAGAGAGGGAAGGAGGAAGGGTTTGGGTCCTTGGTATGTGCCACACCTTTGGGGGGCAAGACAGGATTGCAAGAGGGACTTTGTCTAACAAATGCAATCAGTGTAACTGTCTATTGTACCCTCAATGAATCCCCAACAATAAAAAAAAAGTACTATAGGTCAAACCTACTTGAGGGGAATCAGTTGACACCAATATAACATATTACTGTGTTCATTTTTTAGTAGCTTTTTCTTTCTTTAAAGCATCCCATGGGAAACTTATTAGAAAGGCCAATTCTCAGGCCCCACCCCAAATCTGCTAAAGCTGGAACTCTAGACTGCAGTCTGTACTAACAAGACCAGCAGGTAACTCTGGAACCTGGTAGCCTGTGTTCCCACTCCTTCTCTAGGAAGGATTTCATCAACTGGGCTGTTGGACAGCTCCCAAGGACTCCCAGTAAGGTAGAATTCTCTTTGAAGTAGTCTGTGGGATCTTTGGGAATCTGACAGTGCGTTAAGTCTCTCTTGCTTGGAGCCTGAGTACCAGCCAGTGTATAACAAACCTGACTCCAATGTTAATAAAATTAATTCATTATGTTAAGGGAGCCTAGAGTTTAAAAAATAAGAATAAAAAATGGCTAGCAAACACATGAGCTAATACTATGTACATATAAAAGCACCAGCGGAGTGAAAGCCAGGTTGAAGTTCAGGGATGATAGGGCTTGTTAGCTCACGCATAGGTCACATCAGTGTGGTTGTGTCCATAAAGCTTGTGTGACCAGATGTGTTGAGGACATGTCAGAGTGTGGCCCTCTCTCCTACACTCTCCAGCCTCACATCACCCAGGCTCAAATCTTTTTTCCACAGCTAACTTCCACTTGGAAGTTAGCAGTTTTACAAATCTATGTCACAGTTTAGGAAATGGGGCACTCTGACTCTATTTTATGATCTGTAAAATGGGGTGAATGTTGATGATAGTTAACACTGGTGAGTGCTTTCTAAGGACCAGGCACTATACTAATCACTTTACATATGTATGCCTTTTAATCCGCCTGCATTTTTCAGATAAGGAAACTAAGGCCCAAGAAAATTAAATAACATGCCCACCACACTGCCAGTTTGGTAGAAGGACCTTTATACAAACCAGGCAGTCTGGCTTAACTACGACTGCACAGTAACGTGATAGTATGAATATTCTAATTTTAGAGACACCATCATCATTCAAAGGTAGTACAGAGACACATCTCAAAGTCAAATATCAATGACTTCTGAACTGTCTGTCTGGCAAACTCTGTTTCCTTTTTCCAGGTACAACTTCCACACTGCTCTATTAAGTGTCCTCCTGACTCTTCCCTGAAAGTCCCTCTTCACTTGCTTCACTCACTGTGTGTCCCTCTCTGACCAGTAAAAGGAGGAACCCTCGGAGAGCTGTTTCACCTACTCGTTTATTTCTAGCTCGTCCTGCTGTGCCTGCCACGGATTCCTTTCTTTCTTATTGCCCCACCGTTGCGACTTTCTTACGGCCACATCTTTGTACCTTGGCCTTGGTGCCCATCACTAAGGGTCATATTTATCATAAATAGTGCAAGTAATTAATCATAAGGGGATTAGCACACAAGTGCTGTGTGTGCGGCAGACGGAACCATTTGACAGAAGGTCTCCATGGCACTTCCTAAAAGACTTTCCAAAATGCCAACAAATGGTATTTTCTGAGAGCCCTTTGTTGTCCTGGGGCTTTTAGTTATGTTTTCACCCTGCAAGTATGTTACCCTCCTTTACGCTGGTTATCTTTATGTTTGGTTTTTCACTATACTATCTTTAAGAAGAATTTTCCAGATTTTTCATTGAATTAATGTGTAAAAACCAGAAAAATAAAGCCATATGTTGTTATGTCTTCCCCAAATGGTATTCCCAAATGATGGTGGCAGGATAGGATCCGAAGTCAGGAAATGTGCTAATTATTGTAACATAAAATTTGTGCTAATTGTTGTTAACTTAAAATTGTAACATAAAAGGTTAACTTTTATGTTACATGGGAATCTCCAGGATTCTCAAGAATCCGTAGAATCAATAGCCTTGAGATTCCAAGCAAACCTGCTCAACACAATGCCCTTCCATTTATAAATATATTTGGAAGGTGCATTGGAGCAGATTCTGAAGAAAATCTAATTCAGTTCCTGGAAGACTATACTGACCAAGCTGAGTGGTTTTTGTCTCTAATATTCCCTATCCAGTATTCTAGATTTCACTTTCTAGATTTATTTTATATTATTCTTGTTTATTCAAAAGTCTTTCTTTTTCCTGGACTTTGAGTTTTTGTTCAGATTAACTGAACTCATTGAAGTTCTCCAGCAGTGTAGGGTGGTATGTGGAAGTAGTCAGCTTCAAAGAGTCTTTTGCCAAATTCAAAAGGAAGGCATACTTTTTCTCAAAGAATTAAGTGGAATAAGTTCACCTAATGATGTAGATCTTCATATCGATCTGTAGCTTCATATTGACTTTGGAATCATTTTATTTGGCCCTTGTAACAATTATGTTTATTAACATCTGTGATTGCAGTACATTTTACCTACATCCATGTAATCTCTCAGGCAGAGTGAGACCTCTTGAGCCTATGTATCACCAACAACCAGTTCAATGTGCAGGACTATCAATCCAACTTGTTACTTTATTAGTGAGCATTTTATTTGAATTAATGATCACTTGGGTAAAATGTTGGCCTCTATAATTCTGTAAAAGTACAAGCTGATCTCTATAAGCATTCCATTTTTATTGAATAATTTAATGTCAATGAACATTTAAATGGATATATGCAGTCCTGGAACATTCAGTTTATATTGTGTATTGTGTGTGATACTATTATTTGTAACTATTTGTAACTTTTTTAAAGACAAAGTCTCACTCTGTTGCCCAGGCTAGAGTGCCATAGCATCAGCCTAGCTCACAGCAACCTCAAACTCCTGGGTTTAGACCATCCTCCTTTCTCAGACTGCCAAGTAGCTGAGACTACGGGCACCCATCACAATGGCCAGCTAATTTTTCTATTTTTAGTAGAAACAGGGTCTCACTCTTGCTCAGGCTGGTCTTGAACTCCTGAGCTCAAGCAATCCTCCCACCTCAGCTTTCCAGAGTGCTAGGATTATAGGCATAAGCCACTGCACCTGTTTGTAATTCTTATATCACTTATGGAACAATTCAGACTCTTACTCATAAGTTAATTCAGAAATATTGTTTAATCATTGACGATGGTGGAGAACTATTCTTCATGAGTTGATGTCCTTGAATTCATACTATGAGTATTTTAAAAGAGAGAAACAAAATCATGAAGAGAAAGTTATTTTGTAAAAATGTATGATCTCAGCTAAAGTTTTATGTTTAACCAAAATAAGTTGCTCCTAATTTTAATATTTATAATGAACTAATTGGACTTGTGTGAAAATTATAAGTATTTAACCAGTTTTTGTGTGTGCAACACTCAATTCAATAGGAAAAAATATCCTCCAGTAAGCTCTTTATATGTATTTAGGTCTTTTCCAATAGAAAAAACATACTGCTTTGTGGAGATACAAAAACTTATTCCAGCTATGTTTCTTTTACTAAAAAAATAAATTAAATAAATTTATTTTTGTGTAACATCCAAGTGGCAGTCCTACTCCTCATTCTCTTGATGTCTTTGAACTGCAAAGGAGAAAATTCAGTTTCATCCATGACTGACTGTGGCAATGGTATATATACAAGGTGGGACGATTAAGCTTACAAACTCAGTGTTACCTACCTCATTGCTAACATCAATCCCTGTGGTCCCTTCAAGGCACTCCCCTTGGTAAGCTGTGCACTGATGCCAGGGCCTCGTCCACCTTCAAAATACTTTTTCTAGGATGTTCAACCTTGTATATTTCAAAACCTATCAAATTTATAAATTGTAACGCTTTAAGTATGTTCGTTTTATTGTACGTGTAGATCAATGATACGTCAATGAAGATGTTTTGAAAATGGGCACAATAAACCTTGAGAACTTGAGTATAATTTGGGGAAAAATGTAAAACGAACTTGCAATTCACTATTGTTGACAAAGCTCACCATCATTTCTGACAAGCCATGATTCCAAATCTGAAAGTAGGAGCTTCTGTTTCTGTTAATGTGATAAGCTTGGTATCTAATCCTGTCTTATATTTTTCAATATGTGGGATCCATTTATTTTAGAATTAGAAGTCCATCCTTAAAAATAGTTGTGAAATTTACAGGAAACATAAAGAGAATGTGTTTTTTCATATACATATGTATACATATACAGAAAAAATGTATACACATTTTAAGAAAGGAAAAAACTATTAAAATTGTATTATTCAATATAGAAGGATAATGTCAGTTATCTTGTTTGTTCTGTCTCTTGTAATTGCAGAAGTCAAATGCAACTTGAGTATTACACCATTTAATAATCATTTTTTCCTTTTCCTGGCACCGTCTATATGTTCATATTTATATACATACTTTGCAAAAATCCTTTCTGCTTTTCTGTTTTTTAATTAATATTAAATCATAGCTGTGTATATTAATGCGATCATGGGGCGCCATACACTGGTTTTATAAACAGTTTGACACATTTTCATCACACTGGTTAACATAGCCTTCCTGGCATTTTCTTAGTTACTATGTTAAGACAACTATATTCTGCATTTACTAAGTTTCACATGTACCCTTGTAAGATGCATCTTAGGGTACATGCTTTTCTGTTTTGTAGAGAAAATGCCCTTCAGAGTCAAACACTGGACATAAGACAGAATTAGATTAAAATATTATAGAGCACAGTTTCCAGGACCACCATTAGAAATGTGTTCTCCACAACACCAGAGCTCCATTAATACAATCTGTGATGAACATAGTGCCTTTCCCAATTGTACATCCTAATGACCCTGGCGGTTTGGCCCTTGGAAAATAAACATGATATATTCTTGTAGCTTTCCACTTAATGAATAAGCAAAGGGGGTGATTCAAAGTCCCCTCCGTACAGCAAATGTGCCTATTGTGATGTTTGTGTAAACGGTGCAGGAAGGCCAGGAAGACGTGCTTATCTCAGATATAAAGTGGGAGGAAGTCTAAAGCTGGGGGAAGAATCTGAAACCATGAATTTTGTGTTTAGTTTAGGGAGAAGGTAGTGATTTAAGAAATCAAAAGGCACGAAAAGAAGCTGCGCCTCTTTGAGATGCAAGGGAGGTGGGATGGAATGGGCTGAAGCCCCACAAGTGCCCCGCTTTTCATGAGCCTCCTTTGCACTGTAAGCGTGAGGGAGAAGAATGGGGTGTTTTCAGAGTTTCTGAAATGACAAGGACAGCTCAGTTTTATGTTTGTTACAGATTCTAAAAAGATATTTGCTGTAGAACCAAATAATAACAAACTGGTCATGCAAACACCATCTTCAAAACAAAGTCTATTTTTAACATTTTTAATTATTCAAGTAATCCTTGTTCATTGTGGAAAAAATTGGAAGACAAGGATAACAGCAACAACAAAAAAAGCCCAGAAACTAAATTCTTATATAATTCCGCTCCTTGAGGATACATTCACAATAGTTGATAGATGTTCTTCCAGATGTATATATATCAAAAATTAATATATATGAGATATGTAAAAACAACAAACTTTAAATGCTCTTCTATAACTTTTATTTCTCACAACATGTTACCAAATTCTGAATGTCAATAAATAGGCATCATGTTACCATTTTAATGCCTTGATCTTCCTGTGAAAAGGTGCCAACATTTTTAACTAATCTCAAAGCTCTTAAGGTCTGTACATTTTTAATTTTCTTTTTTTTTTTTTTCTGGAGGAAATAGAATTTTTTTCTTGTATTATTCTAGCAGAACTAGAATAGATTTAAAATCTATAGCTGTGTGCTTTGAAAGGCTTTTGGAGTCGCGCTCCAGAACTGTTACTTTACGGTGCTGTTAAATGCCCAGCACTTTTCAGCTGTCACTACCTGATATTTATGTGGATTTTCTGGGCATCACTGTTCTAAGCACCACAATAAAAAGAGACCTTTTCCCTTGACTGACCTGAGGTATTTATTTCTGTTTCTAAAGCTATAGGTTGGTACTAATCTATTTCATTTATTAAAAATGTAAAGGAATGCCAGGTGTTTACACAATTAACCAATAAAAATTAAATCAAGGACATCAAACTTCTAAGTAATGTAAAAATACCCTAAGACTTTCAGCTGGCTCAAGAGTAGCGTGTGTGTGTGTGGATAAAAGGCTGCAAAGCTGCACTTTGGTACTAACATGTGGCCAAATGCATCTGTCGTGAGCAGTGAGCTATTGTGGAAAATAAACTCCACCAAGAGGAAGGAGACTAGAGGTAATCAGTAAGGTTTGTGAGCTTGGAGGAGGTCTCTTGGCCTCTCTGGGGCTCCGTCTTTTCATCTTCAGAATGATGGAGTTAGAGAAGATAGCTCTAAGTTTCCCTCCAGTGCAAATATTCTACAGTTCTGTGACGGAGATCTCTGAGCCAGGGCTGCTGCTGCAGACCCAAATACTGCAGCTCCCTGGCTGCGTGGCCCACATTCCCAGCCACGGACCTCATCTCACCAGCTTGGCTTATCTTTCTCTCCTCTTTGGGCTGAAATCTAGGACTGAAATCTCCACTGTGCCCCTGGACACCTCCTTTCTCTTACACTTTCTTTCCTCAGTCTTCATTTACGACCTGTTTCTTGCCCATGTTCCCTCCAATTTGTCTCGCTGAATTAACAATTATTTTTGGTCCCAGTAACCTTTAGGCTACACTATGGATATGCAGCCTGGAGCCATCACACCCAAGTTTGGTCATAAGGGTGACCAATTCCTTATGTTGTGCAGAAAGCTTCTTGGCTTTTCAACACCTGACTGCCTTGTACATAGTAATTGCTTAAAAGATGTTAGCAGTGATACGTGTTCTGACACGAATGAACTTGAAAATAATTATGCAAAGTGAAACAACAAGACACAAAAACCACCTATTGCATAAATGCCACATGAAATAGTCAGAATGGGCAAATCCATAGACATGGAATATAGATTACTGATTGTCAGGGGCTTAGGGAAAAATGACAGTGAATGGTTTTTCATACAGGGTCCCTTTCTGGAGTTATTGAAATGTTTTGGAATTAGAGTATGGTAATGGTTGTACAACCTTATTAATATAATAAAAACACCAAATTATACACTTTTATTGATAAGGTGGTTTTCATTGTATGGGAATTCTGTCTTTATAAAAATGAAGTAAAATATTCAGACAATGATTTATTTATACAATCTGACCTGCTTAGGAATTTGGGAATATTTTAGTAGCTAATTTTAGGTTAGGGAGATAATCAGAATCATGTAGGTATAGCCGAATTCACAGGTGTTTTATATCTGTGTGCCTTCCAAAGCCTGGAGTATGTTTTCCCTAGGGGAGAAATTCTGTTGATCACTGTAGAGAGAGCAACAACAGGGAGCTTCAGCACATACCTGCAAACTTTATTTCTATGTTGCAAATGCAGCTCTTGTCCAAAACATTAAAAATGTCTCTTGACTAAGAAGGTAAAGGGAACAAAGGAGATTTTACCAGAAGCACTGTCCCCTTGCCATCTGTCCCCCCAAAGCTAAGTGCAATAAATATATATATAAATATATAAATAAATAACAAAAACAGGTAGGATTTCACTAGTAGAATTTCTTTTTCCTGCAAAATGATAGATTCAACTAGCTTTTTCACATATCTAAGAGTTTTAGATTGAATAACTACAATTTCAGTATCTCCAGTTAGCTATGGAGCCCAATTGCCCACAGGACATAGTGCCCCCAACATTTTGGAAGATTATCTTCCTAATCTAGCCCAACTCATGTTCTGTCTTCTCTGACTGCTGAGAGCATGTCCTATTTTTTAAAGGCCTCCAGAGAGATGCTTCTTCAAAGAGATGGATGACAAAGCTTTGCCCTGTGCAACTTTCCCAGTGGAGCTAATCAGCCAGGTGTCTGATCTCCATGGCGTCTACCTGACTCCCTCCTCCCCCACAGGAGTGAACCTCTATCGGAAATAATTACAAGCCCAATACCCTTTCAGAGGTTTGTTTTTATTTTGTTTTGATTGTTTTTTTCCAACAGAAAAATTCCTTCTGCTTTCTGTGTAAATTACAGCGCTAGATATTGGTGGGGATTCCCAGAGGTCCTGGGGGATCAAAGCCTTACTTAGAGCATCACTTAAGAGAAAATCTTCCAAGCTGCTTCTTATCCTTTGCTGCCTGGCAGGAATGGCCCAGCTTCTCTCAAATGAAGGAATCTGTGATTGTTTCTCTTCGAATGGTGTATCAACATATTCTGTAACTCTTCTGTAATACCTGGGAATGGTGGATCTGAATGGTGTCTAGCTTGTTCTGTCACTTTGCAGGTTAAAAAAAAAAATGAGATGAAGCACAGACTTGCCTAGGTTGGCACAGAAAAGTGTGGACAGAACCCGTATCTAGGGGTTCTGTTTTGGCAATTCCTGCAGTCCTAGCATGCTGTGCTGCCATTGCGTTAGGTCCATGCCATTCCAAGAAGATGCACGCTTCTTTGACAGTAGGAAAAAATGTGTAAGGTAAGGTCCCTGCGGCCCATCCCTCAGCACTTTCTCACAGAAACTGTCGACATCCGGATGCGACACCAGTCGAGTGGCTCAGGGCTTAGTCGGGGCCAGGAATTCTTTAGTCGTCTAGTCATTGGTCCAAAGTGGGAATTTTTAGGCTGGAGAAGCAAAACTTTGTTTTAAGTCATTTTATTTTCTTTCAGTCCGTTTCATTTTACTTCATTTTGTTTAGTTACTTTTCTCCGAGTCTCTTAGTAGGTTTCCCTTGCTCTTAATGACAGAGAACTGGCAACTGTGCATTTGGAATGTTACATTATCACAAACCTTTGCTGACAGTGGCACCCAAGGTCAGTTGAATATTAACTGTCGATTCTCCGCCTCTGGAGGGTTCTGATGCCTTTGCTGTTATCCCACACCATTGAACAAGAAAACACATGGCACAATAGCCCTAAGTTGATATCTGCACTTTTGTTTCCTTTCTGGGAACAAAGTGTGTTACTGATCAGATACCTCTGGTAAGCAGGAGCTTTGGTGACTGGTGCCAAGAAATCTAACTGGAGAACTGTACCTCTCTAAGCCAAAACCAAAAGAAGATACCGGCATTATTCAAGAGACTTTAGTTTCCTTTGATTGAATTCTTTACATCTTTTTTTAAAAAGTTATTGTAGTAAAAAAAAACCCACATACCATAAATTTACCCATCTTACCCATTTCAAGTATACAGTCCAGTAGTGGCAAGTTTTCGTATTGTAATAAAACGATCTCCAGAACTTTTTCACCTTGCAAAACTAAAACTCTATATCCATTAAGCCACTCCCCCTTTCCCACTCCTTTCAGGCCCTAGTAACCACCCTTCTACTTTCCTTTTCTAAGAATTTGACTACTTAGGATGCCTCACAGAATTAAATGTTTATGTCTTTGTGACTACCTTATTTAACTTAGCCAAATATCCTCAAAGTTTATCCACATTGTCAGATGTGACTGAATGTCCTTCCTTTCTTAAGGCTGAATAATATTCTAGTCTATGTTTATTTTGCGTTTTGTTTACCCATTCACCTGTTGATAGACACTTGTTTGCTTTCTCCTACTGGGTGTTATAAACACTGATGCTGTGGACACGAGTGTGCACATCCTCTTGAAGACCTTGCTTTTAATTCTTTTGACTTTATGAATTCTTTGTATATTGATCTTTTTTCCAATTTACAGACTAAAACAGAGCAAGTCCTTGCTATAGTACATATAGTAATGCTCTTCACTAAACAAACCAACAAACAAAAAAATCAGAGATCTATGCTCTGACTCTCTGCAATATTCCTTCAGCATAGATTGGTGGAAAGTATTAATATTATCTTCTTCATTCTCCAGATAGGAAAATTGGAGCCAACGTGTTCCTTCACAAAGCCAACTGCCATGGGGCCTGGCCTTCCTTTTAGATCTGCTGATTTCCACTTATGGGCAGTAATTGACCTTGGGGCTTAATTAAGAAACCATATTCTGAAAGGAAAGATTTGCCATTCCTTGGGCAAAGCCTACTGACTTTGGCAATAGAACCAAGTGTCACACTTTCCCTGGGCAACTGTGGGTATTCTTGTCCAGTGGGGATATATTTCCAAGAATGTTCCCGATCGGCCTATTTTGGATTCCATTTAAATGTTAAGGGATAATAACATTTACCAGGTACACAGCTAAAATGTTTGCATTGAAATTTTCCACACTATCCACTCCCCTTCGCCATTTTTCTTCCTTTTATTGACCCTCAAAAGCTCTTTTATCTTCAGCATTCTCCCTTCTCAGTGCTTTTGTTCTGCCTCACCGTCAGGCCCTTGTCTATTCATACTTCCATATTAGGAGAAATAACCGAAAGCCTTCAGCTTGCCATCTCGTTATGCAAGTCCAAATGCTTGACATTGTTTTTTTTTTTTTTTTTCTTTTTTGTCTTTGCCCCACCATTTGATGCTACCACTATGAGCTATTGCTCTGCAACTCACCTATTTTCCATGACCTAAATGTGGATACCCACTGGTTTTCCTCTTACATTCCCCATGCTTATCTCCTTGCTGGCTTGCTGCCCTCTTTATGCACGGTCAGATGTCAGATGCATCCATGTAGAGCACAAGCATCCCAGAAGACACAGTTCCTTAGAAACGCATTCATGCTTGCAGAACATGCAGGAGAAAAGACACAGCTGCTCAGGACCATGCATTTAAGATGAACCAAGCAGCAAAATCCACTTGAATTCATTTACAGAGTAACATGTACACGTCCTGCTGCTCGTGTCATTGTCTGGGTGTGTATTTAATGGCAAAAATACAAACTGCCTCTTTTTAAGCAAAAGTATTATTGTAAGAGCCGAATTTTCTTACAGATATCCATAATCTATCTGAATTATCTTGAAAAATAAGCTTGCTTCCTTCCTTTACAGTGCATTTGGTGAATACATCCATGCAAGTGCGTTGTGTCAATGAAGTAGATGTTTATCTTTGGAATATGTAACTATCTTTTCTGTTAGATGCAGCCAGGAAGATAAACTGTTATAGTTACCAGGGAATGTGAGTATGTCACAGTGCAGTGGTTTATCTAATAAATTTGCTGAGCACTTACTATGTGCCAAATGGTCCTTATATGCTCTGAAATATTAATAATCCCTTCCCCTGAACAGTGTATACACAGCTGTTGTAACTTCATCCATCATTTTAGTTATTAGTTTACATGTCTGCCCTGCTCCCTAGACCAGTGTTTTAAGAAACTAGGGGCAATTTTGTCCCCTAGGGGATATTTGGCTATGGCTGGACAATATTTGATTGTCAAAACTGGGAGATTTTACTGCTATCTCATGGATGGAGGCCAGGGATGCTAGTAAATATCCAAAAATCCACAGGACAGCTCTCCATACAAATAACTATAAGCACCAAACATCCAGTGCTGAGGAGGACAGAGCCAGCCCAGACTGGAGGCCCTTGAGAGCAGGAGCTGTGCCACAGTCATCCTTTTCTCTTTACCACTTCCTACACACAAGGAGCTCCCCAAGCAGTGGTGGCAGTGAGAGGACAATCCAAGTTCCAAGCTTGCAAAGATGAATATGAATAAGAAAAATTCCCTTTCTTACAACCTTGCTGCTTAAATGTGATCCACAGACCAGCAGAGTTGTCATCACCTGGGGAATTGTTAGACATGCAGAATTTGAAGGCCCACCCAGGCCTATGAGTAAGAGTCTTCATTTTAGACTAAATTCTCTGGTGATGTTGGCATGCATTAAAGTTGAGAAGCACTGACCAGTAGGTTTTAGAGTGAAACAGTGGGGAGGGTGGGCTGAAGATGCTCCACAGCTGAGATCTGTGTTCACCTGGCAGCAGTGAGCAAACATGTTCCACCTAGATTCATCTCTGGAGCAGAAGGTCTAGATGACTGTAGCTGTGCCCAGAGAACAGGTAGAGTTGGCGACCTCAGAGTCACAGTTGCTCGCCCAGGTAGAACAGTGCAGTCCCGACAGATCAGAAGGCAGTGGAGGTGATGAATGAGCAGGTACCGCAGTGCAAGTTGGCAGTGCTGGGTCAAGGGAAGGGGCAGGATGAGACTCCAGGCGGTCGGTGTTGAAGGGGAAGCCTGCCAGGCTGCACTAAAAAGGCAGTGGGTAAGGACAGGCCAGGAGCCAACCCCAGGAGAGGCCAAGGCTGCGAGACTGCGGGGGTGAGAGGCAGCAGCCTGGACTGGCTACAGGCCCTTCATTCCATCGTCTGGGTGGCTCGGGTTCATCAGGGGAATCCAGTTACTCAGAATCCTTATACAATAGCTCGCAGTCCTTCCAGGACTTGGTAATGTGGTCATTAGCATGGGGATTCCAGGAATGCCTTGGATTTGAGTTCTGTCTGTAGCAGCCTGATGTGTCTGGAATCTGGGTATTGAAAACTGCTTTTCCAACATCCTTCTTACTTCCTCCTCAAGGATCAAGTGGACTAAACATCTGAGCAAAGAGGCAGATATGAACTAAGTGAAAGGGCATCTCTGAGAGGCCAGTTCTGATAACATTTGTCAGATTTTCCATTTGCGCTTCCATATTTGCCTCTGGATAAAATACTACCATTGAATATTTGGATGGTATTCAAGTTTATGAGATTTATTAAAAATACTTAAATATTGTGCTTCTTATTCAGTTCTTTATACTTATTATCAAATGCCAGAGAAGTTCTTTCTTAAGGAGAGATTGACTTAAGTTATCCTGTAAATGACATCTTGTTGATCAGTGTGTTTGTCACAACTTAACCAGCTCTGAAAGACAAAGGGAAGCTGTCAGCTGCCCAAATTGTGGTTGACGATGACTCAGGTACATGGCCTTCCTTCCTTTCCCTGCCCTGAGTTAGCTTCAACAATTTTATATGTCTCAGATTTATCTCAGACCTGAAAAAAGTAAGGTCTGGAACACCCAGAATCCCTGTCATATGGCATAGGACAAGTTGCTCTATCTTCCAGAAGATCACCAATGGGTCCTCTGAGTATGTTTTTATAACAAATTATACTTTTGGATTGTGTCCAAAACCATATCAGCTTATGACCAGCCTTGCAACTCAACTCATTGCCAAGTATGTTTTTTTCTTCCTCCAGCACCTTCAAGAACACACAGAAATATATGCAGTCAGGTTCCTAGAAGTTTTCCAAATTTGAGATAGTCCAAGAAAGGCAAAGTCAAGTTAGTAGAGTATTCTGTGGACCAGCGTTGTTGGGACTCAGTGTGCTATACCCAAAGATGTCAATGGGAGCCTACAATATACCACAAGAATGGAGACTCAAGAATCCAATGTACTCAATTCTAATATGAAGAAGCCAGTAGATGATCTAATAAATACTCAGCTAAGAGAAAACTCAAATCAATTCAAGGTGGGGGGCGGGGGGGGTGAGAGGGGAGGAGGGAGACAGTGTATGGCACATCCCTTTGGGTCAGGGCACAACTATAACAGGAACTTTACCTTACAAATGCAAACAGTGTAACTTAATTCTTTGTACCTTCAATGAACCTGAAACAATAAATAAATTGTATATATATATATATATATTTTTTTTTTAAGGTAAAAAAGTATGAATATATCTCCTCCTTCCACTTCTCCTGCCCAAGGTCAGCCATCAACTGCATGAGAATTCTGGCTGGCCCCCAATAAGACTCTGAGTGTGATAAGTATGTTTGCAATTAAGCGGGTAATATTTCTAGAAGTAAAATTTTCTTCTCTTGGGAAATACTCTTTCCTGCTGTGGAGAATGAGGTGGGAGACACCAAAACTTGGACTGGTAGAAAGTCTTTAAACTGAATGAGCATAGCAGCGTATGGTCAGCTGAGAACTGTACTTCTAGAAATAGTCATTTGTCCAAAATAAATCAGATTTGGCAGGATGTAGTAACAGCATACAGATTCCATTCACTTTGCTAGAGTTTATAGTCTACAGGAAAGAAAGAATTGGAAAATGCCTCATTGATTCTTCCCTCATTTAGATGTTTACATCTCCGAGGGTCCCCAGGGCTTGTTGGCAGGGATTTTTAGATCATGAGGCACAATTTCACAATTTTATGGATCAGAAAACTGAAGCTGTGAAGGCCAGGTTATCAGCTTGGATTCAGTTTGGGCAAGTTTGGGATTCCTATCTGTATACCACTGGTAACTTAGCCACTAACCAGCTTTGTGGCCTTGGATGAGCTACCCAAATTCTTTCATCTTTAGTTTATCTCTAATTGTCCTAAATCCTAAATGAAATAATCAATTGAGAGAATTTTACAAATTCTCTGCACATGGAATCCAATGAAAAAAGGCTGTAATGACTATTTTTTATTGTTGTTATTATCCAACGTCGTAGAGCCAGATGGTGTGAGTCAGGACACAGAGCTGGACCACCTGATTCCCAGCCATGCAAACTTCCTTGACCTCTTTTCTTCTGTTCCCACAAAATTGTAGACCTCACCTTGAAAAATCCTTATCCTAAAAAAATGATGATTAAATACAGATTTTTCCTAAACATGACCTGAGTTGCTTTAACCTGCCAGTGTGAGGAATGTGTTGGGTACCCTCATCCCAGTACTTTGTTCTGTGTATTTGGTTAAATACTTTCTCATATGGCTTTTTAAGATCATTGACAAAAAGATTCCCTAAAAGGCAAAAGAAAGAATGAACATCACTGCAACCGGGTTAATTTCTCAAAAGTTGCTGGTATCTTCAGCCCTTCCTGGAATAGGCTACTTGGTCCACTTTGCTCCTGGAGAGTCTTCATTTGTATTTCTCAAGATCAGAAAGACGAGGCTTCTGGTGCCTCAGCTCAAGTTCTAGGCTATGGCAAAATTCAAGGCTCAGAGAGCTGCAGCTCAGAGCTTTGGGGTGAGGTTTGAACTGCAGAGAATACGTGGGCTCAGCAGGGCACAGCGGGTATGCAGAACAGTTCTGGTCCACGGTGCACTCTCGTTTCAGCCTTATTCTGAGGAGCTAAGCAATACTTTGTTTTTATAGGCCCTCCTAGAAAACAAATAGGAAATGTAGAATGTCTTTTCTATAAAATGGAACATTTGAGATTTTAAGCACAGGGACTTCAGATTCATGCAGAGCTGCTTACAAATTTTGGCCCCACAATTTACTAGTTTCATGGCCTTGTGCTAGGAACGTGATTCTCTAAATATGTTTTTTAATCTGTAAAATGGATACATTAACAAACCTTCATAGGATTGCTCTGAGGATAAAATTATACAGTACTCGGCATTTACTTTGTGCATGCTTGCCTTATCCTAGAAGAACTTAAGGGCCTTAGATTTCATTAAGAGAGCAATTAGTTCAGAAGGAATTTAAAACCAAGTTCCACTTGATTTGTTTTAATGTTTGTCATCAAAGCAAGAAATAGGTGTTGTGCTTCCTGCTTTGGAAGTATCAGTGTTGTAGGGCTCAACGCTGGGATGATGGTGCAGGGATGCGCGCAGATGGCATGCAGTCGTTCAGGAAGCTCAGGGATGCTCAGATGGAGATTATTTTGGATACTAGGCCATTATTTTTCAAAACTGCCCAAGTGGGATAGTATAGAGAGCTATCTACTTCTTGGCAAGTCACTCTATTTTTCTCAGAAGCATAGAATAAAGTCCAAGCTTCACTATGCCCAAACCCTCTTCTGCCCAGCTGCATTTCTGCTTTGGAGGATGTTTGAGCAGAGGCAAATGGAAAGCTGCCACAGGGTCAGGGGAGAGAAATGGAATTGAAGGCAGGGGACAGTGTTGACCCAGTCCCCAATCTGAGGGTGTGGATCATCTCCCTCACAAATCCACGTGTTTCCAAATCCCCTCTTCATGAGAACTGAGCCACTGATTTACGGCTTTTTTGCATCTTCTTTCTCTTCCCCATGTTGCAGTCAATTTCAGGACAGAACTAACAACATCTTTGAATGAGAGACGAACAATGCAAGGAAAGGATGAATTTATCCACAATTTCTATTAGAAATGAACAAAAGGAAGATAAGAAGGAAGGAAAGCCTGACCGATGACAGTGCAATCTTTTTTAAAAATGTATTTGTTTAATTTTTTATTATAAATTAATATGAGGGTACAGATGATTAGGCTGTAATGTTTTCAATTCCAAGGTGAAGATCAAGTTGTAGTTGAGCCCTTCACCCAGGGAGCACACTGAACACCCTCACATTGCGCACCTCAGGTGAGATCCCTCCAACTGCCCTCTCTCCTCCTCCTCCCCTTCCCTCCTCCCTCTCCCCTCTCCCACCTCTCCCCTCCTATTTGCTAGACTATATTAGTGTTTTTTCTTTGTGGGCATGTAGTTGTTTATATATTGGTTTCATTTTAGTATTGAGTACATTGGATTTATTTTTTTCCATTTTTGAGATACTTCACTAAGAAGAACGTGTTTCAATTGCATGCAGGTAAACACAAAAGATGTAAAAGGTATTCCATCCATATTATCTTGTGGCTGGATAGAACTCTATGGCATACACATACCACGGTTTGTTAATCCATTCATGGGTTGATGGGCACCTAGGTTGCTTCCACAGCTTGGCAATTGTGAATTGAACTGCACTAAATATTCTGGTGCAAATGTCTTTGTGGTAAAAGGATTTTTGTTCTTCTGAGCAGATACCTAGTAATGGAATTGTGGGATCAAATGAAAGGTTGACTTTTAGTTCTGTAAGAATTCTCCATACTTCTTTCCATAAAGGCTGTTTTAGTTTGCAGTCCCACCAGCAGTGTAGAGGCGTTCTCTTCTCTCCACGTCCACGCCCGCATCTGCACCAGCATCTGCAGCTTTGGGACTCTGTGATGTGGGCTGTTCTCACTGGGGTAAGGTGATATCTCAGGGTGGTTTTGATTTACACTTCTCTGATGATTAGGGATGATGAGAATTATTTTATGTGTTTATTGGCCGTTTGTCATCTTCAGAGAGGTTCTGTTCCAGTCTTTTGCCCAGTTATAAATGGGGTTGTTTGCTCTTTTCTTGTGAACTAATTTGAGTTCTCTGTAGAGTGTATGGGCCCTTTGTCAGATTCGTAGCATGCAAACTCTTCTCCCATTCTGAAGGCTATTTCCTTTAACCGTGGTATTCTCAGCTGTACACAAGCTTTTTAACTGGATGATATCCCTTTCATTTATGTTGGTGTTGCTGCAGTTGCCAAGAGGGGCCTTCTCATAAAATCTTTTCCCAGGCCAATTTTGTCAAGCATTTTCCCCACACTCTGTTCTAGAATTTTTATTGTTTCATGTCTTAAATTTAAATCTTTTACCAAGCAGGAGAGTTAATTGTTGTCAATGGTAAGAGGTGTGGGTCCAGTTTCAGTCTTCTACACAAGGCTAACCAGTTCTCACAGCACCATTTATTAAATAGGGACTTTTTCCCCAGTGCATGCTTTTGTTTAGTTAATCAAAGATCAGATGGTAATAAACATATCTTTCATAAGTTTTCTACCAGCCTGAAGAAATCACAAAATCACTTACGCAGTCAACAGCTTTCACAGATAATGAGTGTGAACATCTTTCCCAGAATCCTAATGGCAGATGTAGAAACAAACTGTGACACAGAGCTGCAGAGACATTAGCAGCCAGGTGCATCACAACAACCTCCCATGGCTCTGCTGCCCAGAGAGGTGGGTTGTGCAATGCTCACCGCCTTAAATACAGGTCACATGTTGAGAAGTACCCAGAATAACTGCCTTGCTAGAGAACCGGGAATCTGGAACTTCATGTTTTTCTTCCTCTTGGATCCTGGAGAATCAGGAATCTGGAACTTTGTGTTTTTCTTCCTCTTTGAGTAGCTTACACCTCTTCCGCGAGTGGATCCAGGTGTTCATTGCATGTTCTTTAGTCCTGGTAAGTGGCAGGTGGAGACAGGGCTGGGGGGAGAGTAAAGGGAGGGAACAGCAGGGGAGGCCGGAGGAGTGATGAGGCCAAGGCCAAGGCGGGAGTGTGCACTAACTGGATACCTGCTGTGAACATCTAAATTATTTATTCTGGGTATTGAGAAACATTTTTAAGTTCTAAATAAAGGATCCTCTATTTCATTTAATCATCAATAATAATACTACACAAATTATAATCAAAATTTATGTAAACATTAACAGTTTTCTGCATACTTTCCTGTACTCCCACATCATCTTTACCACACTACTCCAGAGCATGTAAGTTACTGCCATTTTATCAGTTAGCAAATGATAAATACAATCTTGAAACCATACCTATTCTTTCAAAACAGAGTATGTGGTAGGACTTATATGGAACTAATCTGAAAAGATGAAGCAAATTCGTCGGCTTAGGGGACAGCAAAATGTTGAATATTGTGCTGTTTATTTTGAAACCTAACACCTCCATTTGTCCCTGGGTGTCTTATCCTCTCTGTTCAATCCCTTAGCAAATTACTCTTTTTATATGAAAATGGAAAGATTCTCTTTATAAACCCCATTAAGTTAGAGCTGTTGAAACCACAGTATACCCAGTTTCCTAATTCTATTACTAACTCTATTTAGGAGAAGAAAATAACCAAGTAGAAATTCAGATGAAAGTAGCATGCTGGACAACATAGCCAATTTGAGTGTGATGTGTGTGCCCCATTTTTATTACCCGAATACTAATAGCCCCAGTAAACAGAGACACACTGAGGTTTTTAGAATATGTATTTCATAATTCTTTCAGCCTATATGCAACTGACATTTTAATCATACATCTCTCTCTTAGTTGTATTCAGAATTTTTCAGTTTAACATTTTAAAATAGTCACCCCCCCCTCTTAGTTTGAAGCTGAGTCATTAGAGATTTATTTATCCCTTGGAATTGTTAATCTAGCAATGCTAAAATCATCACACTTCCAGTAACGTGGTTTAGGATTTCTGAGTTTACATATGGTAGACAGCTGGATGAAAATCCACTTGCATTGTTCTCCCAAACTTACAGATGATTTGTATCAAGAAGATTAAGTCTTTTGATATGTGATGAAAGATTTGCTTTACACAAAGTAGAGAATATGCAACATTTTTATCTTAGGATGAATTGATGCACTGAAAAAAAAATTTTTATATTTCTTGCAGAAAACTGTATAGACATCAAAGAAAGGGTTATCATCCCATTTTTTTATAAGCTAGGAAATGGTCAATCTGTGTAGAATTTTATACCTGAAAGGGCTCTTAGGGCTTTTTTAGTTTTTGTTTCACATTTAGAACTTAGTATATTGGCGACTAGGAAATGTGTCACATGGCACATAGATAGGATTGCAAAACAACCTTTTAAAAAACTTGAGGCTTTCCTAGTAATCAATTATTAAACATGTATTGATGTGTTATGTATTTATTATTGAGCATGTGTTTATATGTCATGCAGTCACTAGCTCTGAAACTAGGAATTAACAAGAATAGGATATAATATCTGTCTTCAAGGAATCCACTTTCTATTTGTATGTCTTCTGACGTAGTTCCTAGCGGTAAGACCAAGAGAATACTATGAGTATCATGTGCCTTCAGTGGGCGAAATGTGGAGTGATTAACGAACTTGAGAATGACACAAAGCAAAGAGATAGAGCCAAGACAGAACATGGCAATTTCATCATTAGCAAACATTTCCCACAAGAGGTGAGTCAAAATAAAATAATGAAATATAATACGAATAAATATAAAATATTACATGGAATTATCTGGCATGACAACAAACATAATTAAAAACCATTTAGTTTTTTATTTACATTGAAAATTTTAGTGGAATTCTGTTTTTAATTTTATTTATTTCTCTCTGTTAAAGAAATAAAATAATAAAAAATCAGATTAAGGAAAATCATACTATACATTTTATTATTAATACAAATAAGAAGATGAAAATATTGGCTTTGGGGTCTTTAAATTTTCCCAGTTCCAGACTTTATTTCTTAAAATTCTTTTCAGCATTCTGTATACAGGCAAATTTTTACTTTTTTTTTTTTTTTTTTTTCCTTGCTTGAAAGCAACAGTCTGATTTTTTTTACATTATGTAATGAATCCTTTATAATCTGTTGGGCAGAAGCATCTGCTTATTTCAGGATATGTCATTCCTAGAAATTTTGGGACCTAGTATTTCTGCCCATGGGCTCTCCTAGCTATGAGAGAAATATACCTGAAGCACCTTCTAGCATGTGTTTTTTTCTAAAATAACTTTTAATATGTTTCATTTGCTACGTAGGGAATAGGAATGTACATTGCAAACCAGTTCTGACTAACTGATTAGGAGAGTGAATTGAGGCCCCTTTCTTATTTCTTTGATAAACTGAATAAATTGTTAGATTATCTATGCAAAACCCAAGACTCATAAGTTCTATAGGTGGAAAGGGCACCTCGTGGTTGAAGTGGGAACAACCCTGAAGATTGGTGTTGTTATGAAGACAAGTGGAGTTACGGGAAAAGTGCTTTCAAACAATTTCTGATGGATAGCAATCAATCAATCCCTTATTGATGGACATTTGTTTCCAACTTTTTTTTTTTTTTTTTTGGTTTCAGATTAATAAGGAGGTGCATATGATTAGGTCACACAGTTTGCTTTTGTAAGATTAAAGTACAAGGTGAAGTTGTGTCCTTCACCAACTGTCAGGATCTTGATGTACTTTTGAAACTTTACCTGTAAGATAAACACTTAGAAGTAGAATTGTTGGCGAAATGTATGCATACAAAGGTCTCATCGCCAGTTTTGACTAAAACTTTCTCACTAAAGTTTGAGAGGACAGAACAGCAAATTCTAGTGTATTTCCTGCTGACGAGTCTGTGCCGTATTCAAAACTCTAAACAGGATGCCATGGATTCCCTTGATCCCAACGCTACCTGCACTCAAGACTTACTCAAGCTGCTGCTACGTAAACCTTTGTGTGATCATAAAAAACGCCTTGATCTGCACACCAGTCAATACTGTTCCTAAAATAACTACGTTGACATTGTTTCACAACTGATCCTGGATACTCTTCTTTACAACTGATTCAATAATATTAAGAGTTTGGCTTCTTTTTTTGATGACAGAAATTATGAAAATGAATGTCATGTAAGTCTATAGAACCTACTACTTCTATATGCCTCTGAGTTGATGACAGTGGAATAGTAACTCACAAATTGTACCTAATTAGGAAGTTTTCGGTTGCCTTAAGGTAACCAAAGAGAAACAAGCTCAAAAGCTTTACAGAATTGCTTTCTCTGCTCTCCATTTAGCATCAATGCAGTGATTTTTGCTGCTTACAAAGCCCTTTTAAGCTAGATATTAAAGTTTCTTATATTAAAAGAAGACAGCAATGTCTGAATTTCACCCAGAGGATATGATTTCATTGAGAAAAACTGTGCTTATAAATTATGAATGATTGAAACTTCCACTAACCTGTATACAACCTCTGAAATTCCAAGTTTAAGTTAAGGTTTATTTCATTGAAAACAACACCATCAGTACAATTTTATTTAACATGCGAGATAATGGCTGTCAACTTTTAGCAGGGCCTCCATTCGTCCAATTACTCTTTATTTAAAAAATTTTTAGTATGATAAATATTTATTTAGCTCCTACTTCATGTTATCATACATATTCCCTACCTTTAAGTCTTTGCAAGACTTGCAAGAAAACCAAAGTTACAAACTCAGATTATGAGAAAAGACTATACAAAATTAAAAGAATGTATAAAAGATTGAACTGATTTAGGTTAAGTGATCAGGGAAATGAATGGTGAAAAACCAGTCCAGGCAGAAGAAACAGCATGTGTTAAGATTTTGTGGCAGGAAAAAAAATTTACTCAAAGAAGGGAATGAAAGCCCCCCTGCCCCACAAAACAAGTGACAGATAACCCAGAACTAAGATAGAAATGTAAATAGGCCCTCTGCTTACATGATTTATGGTCTCTCGAAATCAGTTGAGATCAGTTTCCAAATACCTATTCTCTCTGTTCTACCTGAAAGTTCATTAGATGAAGGAAGTATCACAGAGTTTGAGATAATAAACAAGATAATACAAGTGTCTTTTTATATTCTGTTATCACTATACAAGGTCTAAAATTCCTTGGTCCAGAAGCCCTTTTTGGTCACAATGACTTAACAAAAGACAAATCAAAAAGTACAGTGGTATGTTTGTTGAGAAAGGAACCATTATTTTCTAAAGTCAATTGACAGAAGATTCCAAGGTTTTATTGATTTAAAAAATCACAATCACTGCTCCGGGCACACTCTTCTTATTAGGTCTTGAATTCACAGCATATAACACTGTGAACTGAGCCTTCAGGGGTGGTGCCTGTGGCTCAAGGAATAGGGTTCCAGCCCCATATACTGGAGGTGGTGGGTTCAAACCCGGCCCTGGCCAAAAAACCAAAAAAACTGAAATGAGCCTTCCCAGGATAGATTTGTCCCCACGATGGATAATCATGTAAATTCTGGCCAGTAACTACATACAGGTCTATTCTAGAGAAATGTCCCTGGAAGCAACTGTTTTATAGCAGCATGACCCCAAATCCAGCTTAGACACTGGAGACAAGCCCAAAGCACCTTGTGAGAGTCACCCCTTGTTTGTCAGTTTCGTTGCCTAACCCTCCAGAGGGCCATCAGATTATGAGTCTGAGACTCAGCAGTGAGAGAAAGGATGGATCGATTGACCTTTCAGTGGTAGGCTCATGACGGCAGCATGTTTTGAAGGTTCCTCCAATGTATGTTAGCAAGATAAGGCAGAAATGTTTTGAAAACTATATTTTCTTTTGCCCTAATGGAAGCACACATGTCATAGAAAGAGAAAATACTATATATTGATCTCACAGCTGAGTTTTTTCTCCATTTTTTCTTAGTTTTTTCCCATTACACTACATGTAAAACTCTTCATGTGATTTCTATTGAACTCACCATGAAAATATAAAGACTAAAATTAAAATAGACGTAGTCTTGTGGTAGCAGAAGTTAATGTGATGTTAGATCTCTGACATATGTCATTTGTAAAGATGTTTTTTAATAATTTGAACTTAAAAATCAGCTGGTGCACAGAAAAAGAGGTAAAGGTGCCTTTTCCAGTAATCAATGTATTGTGACAGAGTTTGACTTCAATCTCACAGTAAAAATTAAGAGTGAATCTACTTTAAGCTCATTTTATGAAATATGATTTTAATAAAGTTTACATTAACTGAAAAATCCAGTGGATAAACACATTAATATAAAATAATAAAGGGTGTTTGAGGCACATGGGAAATTATTCTTCAAATATTTGCCATCCTGGGGTTCTTTCAAAGGTATCTAGTAGATGGGTTGAGTCGTCCATGAAGCATTTTCAAAATGCAATTTCTCATTATTCCTTTCATAGGAGAGTATCTCTCTTTCCACAAACCTCAGCTTCTTTGAGAAAAAACTATCCTAGTGATTCATCTACAAATGGGAGTGTGTCATGTTGTGCCACTGGCGCCCTGGGTTTTATCCAAGAACTCTCAGGTTGGGGTCAAGGTAGCTTAGAATTTGAGCAGGGGAACTTATTCTCCTCCTGATGTTTTTACTTTCTAAAAAAAATTATATTGAACATAGTAAGAAACTCAGATATAAAACTATGGGATCATACCCGTGTCTTTAGTACACCCTGAAAGTCACTGGTTCAACACTGTGGACATGGTTTCCATATATACATCTGTGGCTTTACGAATTGAGCTGGCAAATCCATTTGAAAAAACATTTCTAATAATTAAGAACACAAAGCTTCTTTGTGACTGGGAAGAAGAATGGTTTTCTTGGAAAGATTGAGATAAAGAGACTGAAAGAAGTTGCCTATATCCAATTCCCTTACAAATATAATTACTTTATAAATCATCACATGACAGTTACTATAAATCCCAATCAGGATGTTTAATTAACACAAACTTTCCTTGGTGTAGATTATATTGAAATTCTATGTCTAGAAAGAATGCCCACTGATTCTGCATTTTTGTCACAGAGATAAACCAGGGTGGGGTGGGGGTTCTGGGTGAATCCTTTTCACCAAAGTTTCCAGGAGATTCAGTCACAGTTTAATCAAGTTGCTTGAAACTTTTTGTTTTGTTTTATAACTGCACGTGTATCCAAAGTCAAAACCGAGGGATACCTATACTGACTGAAACTACATACATGACTTTAAAATGTCTAAGAAAAAGGGAGGAAAGTTGTTTATTATTAGCAATAGTAATGAGATTTTTAGAGTCCTTCAAATCCTATCGACTGAAACATCAAATTACCTCTTGTAGCTAAAATATTCTTTGTTTTATGGGCTCAAAAGAAGGTATTGTTGGTTTTGAAACATCCAATTTCTCTTTGCTGTAGCTCTCTTATTTTTGAGTTTTTAACAAAGACAGGGGTGGACAGTTAAGCTAGATAATATGAAAGCAGCAATATTACTTGGGAAATACATTATTATAAATCTGGCCCTGACTCTGCCTTTTTCTTTGATAATTAGTGTGCTTGGCTTCTTCATCTATAGAAGGGCATGAAGTAATTGTACAAAGAACATGATGTTTAAAATTTAATGTTATCACCCACACTTTGTGAGACTCAATGCTATTTGTGGGTCAAATAGAAAATGCAGAATTTGCCTAAAACTACTAAACCAGGGGTAAAGAACCTGCAGCTGTAAGGCCGATGGTGGCCTTCTAGTTCCTTAATTGTGATCTTTGAACCAAAATTTTGACAATGGACCAAAAATCCGTTGACTTTTATTAATACACTTTTGTTCATCTTTTTATTTCTATTTTATTTTAAAAGTGAATATATAGTATTGAAAGTACCAAAGAAGAAAATAAGTGCCAGATGACCAGCACTATTAGGACATTAGTGAGCCCTAGGTCTCAGTTGACAGCTGCTGTGCCCCATACTTGAGTTCTAACTTCCCCCACATGACTGGTGCCACTGCCACGCCAGGCTGGTTGTGAGAGTTTGTGGGGTTGAGTATGCCAGTCTGTGATCATCTTTTGACAGCAGTGTACTGTGTTTCTGTTTGAAGTAGCACTTTTGAATAATTGCATAGCTCTGCAGTATTTTTTATATATGTCGGCTTAATAGCCCATCACGTCAAAGAAAACCAAGAGAGCACTGAAGGAAGAAAACAGATTTGTTAATGAGGATTCAGGATTGCAATATTATCTTCTTTCTGCTAAAGATAAGATGATTTTCTTGCTTTGTAACACTGGAACATTAACATTAAACAATAGTATGCTCTTCAGCATTATGACACCCATAAGGATCACCAATGTTGTAAGTTAAAAGGCAAGGCCTGAAAGGTCGAAAGGTTGTATTGCAGAATTTGAAAGACGTGAAGCAAAAGCCAAGGAAATTCTTTCAAGCATCAATAAGACCTGGAAATAATGCCAGTGAAGCAACTTATAAAGTAGCTGATTAATTCAGAGGAAAAGGAGAGCCATTCAGTGATGTAGAAATTGTGAAAGAATGCATTGTTGAAGTCGTAGGATGCTTAGATGCCAATAACATTTTGAAGTACAAATAACTGCCTCTTTCAGGGAGAACCATACCTGAACAGCAGTATGAATTACCCTTCAACTTAATAGAACAACTTAGTGTATTATTCCATCACTTTGCATGAATTAACTGATACTACTTATTCAGACAATGGTCTTATACTTCATTTGAGTCATAATAGAAGATTTTCTTGGCTACAAAGAGGTACTCACTTTGGATACTTTTGTGAACACAACACAGAGACTAGACATCTTAACAACTTCCAAGATAAACGTCATGGAGTTGGACTGAACTTGATAAATTTAGTGAGTGTATATACAGATGGTGTGTCTTCCCTAGGAGAAAAACATATAAGGTTTATTGTATACATAAAAATATTATTAACATATACATAAAAATATTATTAACATATCCAGATGCTCTCATTTTTTTCATTGTATCTTACATCAGCAAAATCTTTGTGCTAAAGTTACTATTTTAAGTGACACTTTGCAACAAGTTATGAGTATCATTAACTATATTCATACAAATGCAGCATGGCATTATCAGCATCGGAACATGCTGAAGTTGGACTTGGAGGTTCTCAGTGTGGACTTGCTGTATCATTCTAAAGTGCATTGGCTATTGCAAGGACAGGCGTTCGCCAAAATTTTGTCTCTGTGAGGACAGATGTTAAATTCTATGAAGATCAGAATCAGAAATGTGAATTATTGAAAGAAAATTTCTATAGGAATGAAATATTTCTGTGTCCTATCATATCAAATAAAAATGACTCGAATATTTCTTTGCAAGGTAAAACTAGTCTATATATGGTATATGGCAAAAAAAATCCTAGCTATCTTTTTTTCAAAACACTTCTTCATGAGGAAATTTTGGATGAACCATTTCCAGTGTTAACAAGATCACTGATGTTCAGGATAATATATACAAATTATTTGAAGAAAATGCAGGTGTGGGAGACCTATTAGTTGGGTAATACATTAAAAATTCCCTGACTTTGAGAATCATGACATCACACTCAAATTAGCATTTCAGCTTTACCTAACTGATATCACCAAGGCACCTAAACAGCTACGATGGAATTGATTGAGCTCTTAGTAGATGACATTGTGAGTCATTGTTTACTGCTAAGAAAGATCCAAGTGAAGTATGGAAAAATGTGATAGACTACCCATGCCCTTGGCAACTTGCCCCCCAAAATACGTTCTTGCGTTTCAACTACTTATTGTAAATCTACATTCTCCTACCAAACCTAAATCAAGATGTACTTAAGTTCACAACTGAAGATCAACTGAACCTGGAGCTCCATGCTGTGACCCAACGTTTTAATACTTCCTAACAAAAAGCAAACAAAGTCATTAAACGGCTAGTCAATTTAAAAATTAACTAATACTGTGCATTTTTAAGTGTACATAATTGAAGTTTCTTGAATGTGAAATTCAGCCTTCCAAAGTTTCCTCACTCCTATACTAAGATAAAAACAAAGACAAACTTTGTTTAAAAGCTTCAGTTCTTTCCCTTTCATCCCATATTCCCCATTCATTCACTTTGTTCTGAACCAGGCATTTTACACAGCAATGGAGCCCATTGTCACCCTCCAGCAGTCAATTCTGAGGTCAAATCATGGGCAAAAAATTCTTCCCCAAATTCTCTCCCAGTCACCCTGTGTCATCCCCAATTTATTACTGCAGACCTCTTACTTTTTCAGTGGAACATTTGCTCAGGAATTCTCCCCCGAGCCCCAATCACCTGTCAAAGTAATGCTTGTCCTCTCATCTTCCTATTACACACCCTCCTCCTGCCTTCTAATCTTCTCCTGTTTTTGCTGGTCTTTCATTTCCATGGTACCGTTTGAGGGAGCCCGTTTGTCTGTTGATGTTATTTTCTCCAGTCAGTAGCTTAATTTCAAAGCTATAAAATGAGGTCTGGAGGCTAAAGGTCATTTTAGATAGCCTAACAACCCTCAAGTATGAAATCACGTGTGTAAAGTGAAAAGGAAAACATTTGCCCTTTCATTGTAATATAAACCATACCGATCAATTTTCTAAACAGAAACGCTCTGACAAATGGTTCAACAATTATGTTTCCACAAACTCTATCAAAGAGATTTATTTTTTTGCAAGTGAAAATGTGAGTAATCTACCTATTGTTTTCTTCTGTGGTAGTTTATATTCCTATACTTTGCCCCAAGGTGAAAAATGATACTGATTAAAAAGTTTGTAACACGCTTGAGTGACAAAAAAGAATTGATCATTCTATTTGGGAATTATATTTAGGTCTGAAACTAATGCATTATTATAGTGTTGCAGGAAGACAAGGCGCAGTGGAGAGAGAGCACCCAAACACCACGTTTAGAAGAGGAAGGACTTTATTCACCAGCCGGGAGCTTACGGCATAGAAGAATTCCAAATGGCTGAGCTCCCAGACTGGCTTGGTCTTTCCCTTTTTATTGACAGTCAAAAAGTTCCACCCCACAGGTACCCTTCTCACTGGCCAGTTTGAATCAAGTGGGAGATGCTATTTCCACCCCCACAGAACTACAGGATTTCACAGAACTTGGAAATGTTCAAGTTTCAGGAAGTTAAGTTTACAATTCCCAAGAGCTGAGTCACTGTGGAGAGGACCCTGCAGGTGTATTGTTGTGGTCTCCTCGAGAAGACCTGTTCTCCTAGACCTCACCCTTCTTGGGTATCCTCTCTCAATAAAATATATAATACTGTTTTCCAGTCAAAAGATATGGTCACTTAGTAGAGACTTTTTAGAAGCAAATTACTTTCTAAGATTCAGAGGGTAAGAGGGGGCAAATGTGCTTGGTACTTTTGCCCAGTGGTGTACTGGTAAACTAGCTTCGCAGCCCCGCACTTACAGGATAATTTTGATTTGTGGTTTGTAGGCTTTGCCTGTCCTGTGATTTAAATACTACCTGGGGGAGTTCCTGAAATCACTGCACACTGGGTGAGAGGGAGGTGCGTGACTAAAAGCTAAGAGGGGCTGGCCCAGCATGACACATGCATTATCCTCGCTGTGCTGTTATTCTCAAAGTGCTTTGGCTGAGGTAGACTCGGAGGCGAGGGCAGCAGGAGCTGGGGAGAACCTTGTCCAATTCCTGCTGAGAATCTCACACTCAGAGACCACCCTGGACACAGCGCTTCCCCAGCAGCTCTTGTCCTTTTCTCCTTTCCTTCAGCTGAACACACATTTCCTTTGAGGGCTCTTACAAAACATTTATCTCCCTTTCAGATTTTTTAAATGATTCACGGTTAGCTTTCTTAAATTGTGATACTGTTAAATAAAAACAAAGCAGGTAAGAAGTTGATTTTAAGGTTTCCACATCCTGTGTGTGAAGCCCTTAGGAAAAATTCTCCAGGGGTCTTTGAGTTTTAGCTGAAAATTCATGAAAATACCTTGTGAACCCAACCCCCAAGGCAGAGTTCCTACCATTAACAGAGCACCTTGCCCTCAGCAGTCGGTATGGTTTGCAGAGTCTGGGAGGAAGGGCGGCAGAAAGAGAAAGCAGAAGTGGTTTCTAAGCCAAAAGACCTGCAAGGACTTTCACATTAGAATTCACTTCTTTTTCTTTTCTGTTTTGCTTCAGGCTACCACCCATTAAAGTCTAATCCAGAACCCCTGCAGCAGCCCTGATCAGAGCTGGGGTGCTGCGGCAAGGCATGGAGATGTCAGTGCAGAGCAGTGGAGCTAAGAGGAAAGCGCCTGTGTCTCCTTGCTTCCTCTGCCCGCTAGAACAAGCATGGCCCACACCATCCCCGCCTGCAGAGTCCCATGCCAGTTTTCCATCCTCACATCCCCACACTCATCCTCCTCTTTCCTCCCTCCTCCCAGGCTTCATGACCTTGTCCTCCTGGTGTAGTAAGTTGGAACGTCCCACCTCCTCATCCCTGCACACGGACACACACTCACCCCTTCCCCCGCACGCTTGGCTGAGAGAATCAGGAATAGGCCTTCCTTCCGCAGGAAGCTTTTGAGCAGGTGTATATCTCTGGCATCCTAGATATTGCTCTTATTGCAATGATAAAATATCATGAGATTTTATTTCTAAGTCTATGACTGGGACAGCAAGGATTATGTAAGCCTTGTGAGCGCCTAACTCCCTTTATATCTCTGAGAACATGTATAGACTGCTCTGCCAACTTGTATTTTGGAAACATGGCTGTTTTGTAAGCTCTTGACTCACTGATGTCTCGAGCAGCTCAATTCTACATCTAAACTGGCTTGCATTCCTCAATAGTTATTACATTTGCTTTTGTCTTTTCTGCTTACCCAGATGCCATAACACTGCATACCCTTGTCCCAGGTGGGATTGTTCAATAAATACTATATTTACTAATAGGCTGGTAAGATGGTGAGTCCTACATCTTTCTTAGTATTCTTTGCTAGAAGAAACAGGATTTGGAAGCTCAGTATAACATCACGTACTGAGCTCCAGGGACCTCAGTACTAGAGCTGACGGGGAGTAGGCTGACGACCTATTACTCCTCTGCAAGAGGGCAGACTTCCCTTAAGGTCCTGGGGAGTCCCTTCTTAAAGCCCAACTCATATGTCTCAAATTTGTATCACCTTTCATTTGAAAATACCAGGAAGAACAGAGCATGTGCAGAGATGATTTAATTGGTCTCACTTTGGTCACACCTGACTCCTAAGACACAATCCAGAGAGCACTGGTGTCACCAGTTGCTCCGTGTGTCAGATCTGTGGTGTTTTGGTTTCAACTGAAGTTCCTTTCAGAATGGCTTTGAGCAATATCTATGAATATAATTGTCTATCTTAGCTCAGGAGCATCATAGTCATCCATGGAACAGAAACCCCTGGTAAAACGTTAACTAGATTGGTCCTGAGCCCGGTTACCTTAGGACTTAGTTAAACTTCCCATCTGATGGAGTCACTAAGGTGGGGCCAGGTCTTTTCTCTATGGCCATTAAAGGCCATCCCTCCAGGGGTTTGCTGGCCATTAAACTCTCTTCTACAATCAATGATTGCATTTTAAAGAAAGCTCATGTAGGAATCCTCACAGAAGCATGTTCCTTACATGGTTATCTCTCAAAAATAATGCTCTTGAGCTGAGAGACAGTTATATTCATAGATACGGTTCAAAGCCATTCTGAAAGGAGCTTCAGTTGAAACTAAACAACTATACTGTTGCCTCATGTGTTCGTGTCTGAGTTTATGGTATAGCTGACATAGATTATGGTATGGAAGCGTGGACCAGACACAAATCAACATGAGCTGCCCTCCCATGAACCTGGGGATATCCATATAATGAAGCTGCTTTTCTTTGAAGATAAGATGTAGTAAAATAAAAAATAGAATGAAAAATTCCTCCCCCAGAAGCTGCAGAAAACACCGTGGTAGGAAATTCCATTCATTCCTTGGACATCGTGGAATACTGCTGTCTGCGATGGACCAGACATTATTCTAGGCTCTGAGGACTAAGTGGTGAACAGTACTGAGAATCAGCCCAGAATTGTGAACTCCAGCTCTCAGGGAGTATGTCTCATGCTTCTAACATTTTCCTCACAGGGGTTTTCTGCAATACTATTCATGTTTCAAACATTATTTTGGCAGCCATTCTGTAATCAGAAGATCATGTAAGGAACTTCAAGCAGAATATTCTGTCATTAAACACTATGAGAGAGAAAAAAAAAAATGCAAAGTTAAAATTCTATTTATAGGCTCAGCACCCGTACCTCAGTGAGTAGGGCGCCAGCCACATATACCCAGGCCGGCAGGTTGGAACCCGGCTAAACAACATGGATGACTGCAACCAAGAAAAAAAAACAGCCAGGTGTTGTGGCGGGTGCCTGTAGTCCCAGCTACTCGAGAGGCTGAGGCAGGAGAATCGCTTAAGCCCAGGAGTTTGAGGTTGCTGTGAGCTGCGACACCAGGCACTCTATCGAGGGCAACATAGACTCTGTCTCAAAAAAAATAATAATAATTGTAATATATTCTCTCTCTCTTTCTCTTTTATGTGCAAGAAACCATGTAATGAGTTTTCATTTCTAACTCCATTAATTAGCAAGTTATTTTACTGCAGAAACATTATCAATGTCTCGTGAATTGAAATGAACAAAACCAATAGCACTGTAAAGTCCTTTATCTTGTAAGAGCAAAGTAATATACTTTGGCTAACCAAGAAAGTAATTATTGAACTTGGCACTCATGCTCAGTGGAAAAGCCACGTTATCACGTATGTAAACACTGTTTTTCCCCTGATGTGTCTAATGGGGGGGGGCACTTTAGACCTGCTGTTCCCTAGACTTGGACAAATCTCGCTCAGCACATAGGGGAGTGGGTAGAAAAGATTAATTTTTATTATATTTTACTTGAGAGAAACGGAATGTGAAATAACAGGTGATCTGTGTACTAACAAAACAAAACACACTAAACCTTGGCTTCCCACCCAGCCTCGGGGTCTGTAATGCTCTTCTCTCTTAGACATACAGAGTGCTACTGAAGGCATTGCTCTGCCATTAGAAAGAATCTTCATCTTACAGTTTTGAAAAAAATTAGAAAGAATGTCTGTCAGATATATATTAGTGCTTAAAAAAAAATGTTGGTATCAGAGCTGGGTTCAAGATTCCGTCTTTCTCACTAACTGGCACCTTCTTGAGTTTCCATTTCCTCATTGTGAAGTGGGGACAGTAACACCCACTTCAGTGTTGTTACCTGGACCTTAATAAGTATTTCATGAAGGATAACATGGTGCTGTCTCCTTGTTCCTGGAGTCTGGTTGACCGTTTCTCTAAGATGATTTCGTGAGAGGTCGACTGTATGAATTACAAGGTTACTGATTGGAAACCAGAGAATATCAAAATGCACAAGAAGAAGAAATGAGGAAAGTCCTGAGCCTTCCCAGACACCGTCCAGACGAGCACGAGGCTCGCCTATCTCTGGGAGTCCAGGGCTCAGCCCCTTCCCCTCCTTTAGAAGTAGAGGCAGTATCCTCTGCCTAAACCAGCACTTATCGCTGGTGAGGAGTTGTCTGCGTGGCTGACGTTCGCAACCCAAACTTCAGGAACATGAAGATGGATACAGCAAATTAGAATAAGACCAAGCAAGAAAAAGGGAGAAACAGTATAAGGGAAAAATTTCCCCAAAACTTCCAATTTTACACATATGTATGTATATATAAGACAGAGAGAAAAGAGTTTTGGAAAATGAAAATGATAAGGTTCATGTGCAAGACTTTATGCAGATGAGAAATTTATTTTCCACATGAATTTCTTCAGGGTCTGGGCTGGATTTGCAGAGAGTAATTCCATAATATGGTCAAGATCACTGCCTCTTCTAAACCACTACAACTATGTTAACAATTATAAGCCTGTTTTTCTTGGACTTTGCCAAAATACAGCTTTGCTTTTCAGAAAAAAAAAAGAAAAAAAAAATGGATGGGGGTGGGGAGGTTGGTAGACAAATACGCCAAGACTATTCCGGTTCTTTCCCCCTGCGTGATCACAGCTCTCTCTTCGCAAAGCCTTCCTTGTCAATGAAAGTCTAAGTCTACTCTCTGTGAAGTGTAGCGAGGCTGTCAAGAGGCTGGGGGCGTCCATATTCCTCTAGGGAGTTGCTTTGCATGTGGCAAAAGGACAGCGGAAAGCGAAGCCCAGATAAAGAGTATGCCAACTCTGTCTTTGATGTTCTTGAGGACCGGGTACGGGAGAAAATGAAGCAACATTTACTTTTCCTCTTTGTGCTTTGCCTGTGTTTTTGTTTTCTTTTATAATTTTGGAAAGGGCTGTCAAAGAGTGTTGGGAAAGTGTAAATCTTCCTTGGTGTCACTGGCAGCTGATGGCACCATGTAGGTGTTTTCGAGAGAGATGCTCCAAACAGACACCTTTAAAGTGGTCCCCGATGAACCTTCTGAGTCTTAACACTCTCTAAATAACTGTTGTTGTTTTCTTTTATAAGTTACTGCCTGTCAAAGATCCAGATGTTTTACCATTTGTTGAGCTAGTTTTTCAGGTTTATCGAAAACTCAAAAGATATTAATAGCATCAGGGCTCTTACAGCGGTGTCAGTACAGCTGGATGAGAAGTTGCAAAATCATTGAGGACACCAGCTTTACTATGTTTTTCACTTTCACATCCTCTTCCTCCCATTAGAAAAAGGAAAAGTTCAAAGTTTTTGCATTTTATTTTGTTTTGTTCTAACTGAGCAGACCAGTTGTTCTGATATTGTGTTGCAACCTCAGTAGCTGCTAAATTGCCTTGGAATTTAGTAGCAGAGTTAACTTAATAAAATAAAATGTGCACCTTGATTAAAAAAGGCCTTTTTGAGGAAAGGCAGTGGTGAATGAAAAAATAAACTAATGAAATGCATATTTTTCCAAGAAGAGTCTTTAATGAGGTAGACCAATTAGACATCAACACGGGCCATCACAATATAGACAAGTAAATGGTAAGGCTAACTCCAGGGTCTTCAAGATCCAATAAGAATGGGAAGGATGTCGGGTATTTTGAGCTTATACCAGATCAGAGGTCAAGTTCCCCTTGGAGCCAGTGTTTAGATACTTACAAAAGCTATTCTCTGTTGTTGTTGGGCAGGACTGGCCATAGAGAAGATGACGGTCCTCTTTAAAATTCCTTGCAGTTAATTCCAGCAAGAAAAGGATCCCACCCCACCCCCAAAAGCGACAGTGTGTTTTTCTTTTGGTTCTAGCCCTTACCAAACAAAGAATTGTGTGAAAATGAAAACTGTGGGAGGCATCTCACCTAGCATTGCCGTTAGTGGAAGGAAGGTCTCTTGAGGATAAAGTCTAATTTTTATTTTTCATCCTGGGTAATAATAATAATAAATCAGCAGTCTGTGCCTGAGTGTCTGAAGAAACATACAGGCGCAGACTTCGAAACCGGCCGTCCTGTGCATCAGCAAGCCCTTAGCGTTCTCCCCACGAGACCCTCACCATCCTGGGTGCCGTACAGAGACGGAAGATGTAGTCTTTACCTTCTGCTGACTACAAAAAAGACTTCACTCGGTCACTGTAACAATCGCTCTTTTTATTTTGTTTTTGTAAGTAGGGTGAGAAAGCTGAATTTTGGAGCTTATCCCAGATCAGACATTATTCCTTACTGCTACTCTAGCCGTAAGGATTTCCACAAAGTTTTCTTTTCAGATTTAGTTAGATTTTCCAGTGTGCCTCTGAATAGATGAGAAACATGAATGCCCTTGAAGAAGCAGAAAACATCATAAAAATGACGTTTTGCTGCATTCTATTATTTCATTGTTAGGAGGAGGAGAGAAGGCTAAACTTGATGTACCTGTTTTAGTTGTCAAAGCTACGCTCTCGTCTGGTGGAGCAGCACTGAAGGGACAGAGGCCAGCCGCACAGTCACTGGGATCACACTGTTTTAGGAGAAGAGATCTGACTCCCGTGAGTCACCACATCTGCATATTAGATGAGGCTAAATCCAGGAGAGATTTATTCCACCCCAAATTCAAGTGAAAACAAGGCCTCAAAACCACAGGATGCAGCATTTTTCCTGAGAACCAGGGAGCATTTTCCTCTGTTGACCATCATGGGTTAGCAGTTGATTCCAGCTTACAGGAGGTCCCCTGAGAACTGATACTGAAATAATCACTGCTCTCCTGTTCTACCTCTTTAAAAAGAAATCCATTTTAAATAATGGGTCTTCCCTCTTTCCAGACATCCTCAGCTCCACAAACCTGCAGCTTCACTTTGTAAATTGCCTGAAGGGAGCAGAGCCCTTTCTGGGCTGCTGAACTCAAACTGTCTTCCTTCCACCTTGCCAAGGCCCTAGGCAGTTCTGGGGAAAAGTAACTCCCTGTCCAGGGCGACTTTCACAAACGCCCTTTGGGATTCCAAAGTCCTGAGGCAGCTGGCAAGCCCAGGCTGATTGGACGTGCCACTTTGTAGCTATTCTTGGCAGGGGTCCTGCCTGGAGTTGGCCTGTGAGACTTTTTCCTGTTTATAGCACCTTTCAACTCAAGCACCGGGAAAGCTAACCCACACTGTTGCTTTTTTGCTTTCTCTCTCTCTCTCCCCCCTTTTTTTTTTGTTGTTCTTACTGCCCTTTTCAGAAACTATATAAAAAGAAAACCAGTTCCCATTTCTCATTCCAGTCGTGCCATCTGAGAGCACGTTTCTCAGACCCTTTTTTCACAAGACCCCCAAAATACCTTGGGGATGAGATTCTTTGAAAAAGCTAGAAAGCCTTTTCCTCCATCATCCCTGGTTGGTTCTGCTACTTAATGAATGGCACCGTGTGGGGCTTCGGTGAAGCATCTATTTCACTCCAATTCACTCCTTCATTCTATCAAAACAATTGCGGGGAAATTATAGGTGAAAGAGTGGGAAGTACCCAGATGGGTCAGTGTCCACCCTGAGGGAGAAGGACAGAGACAAATCAAAACAGGCGTTCCTTTCCTGCTACCAGAAACGCTGAACAGTGCTGACGTGGTGTATGAGAAATTAATCAACTCTGTCTGCAAACAAAAATGGAAGTGCTATTTTACCCATTTCTGCTTTTGCACAAACTGTTCTCCCTGCCGTGAGTTAGACCTCTGACTAACCATTATTATAGGATCTTTAAAAACACCCTTCAGATGTCACCTCTTCCCTAGGAGCCTTTCCTGAAACTGTTGATGTGGATTTGCTGTCCCTCCTCAGTTCGCCCCTGTGTGTATCTCTGTGACATCATATTTTAATGGTTGATATCTGACTTCCTGGCTAAAGTGTGAAATCCCGGAAGGCAGAGATTAAATCTTTAAATTTAGCATTCACAGAGTCTGCAAGTCTGCAGATCACTCTGCTTTCAAAGGAAAGGATGAATACATGAATGGCTTAATTAAGTTTGATGGTGTCATGACTTTTGCGCGTCTCAGAATTTTATGGCTGAAGGCAAGTGGGATATTTGTGTACTTTGACCACCAGCTTTATTACATCAAGAAAGAGTAGCTATCCGAAAACGGAATACATATTTTCATCTACTCATGTGAAAAGTTCTCTGTAGGATTTTTCAGAAAATGGATTCCTTGTTATTCCATTAGAACAGACGTTTTATCTTATGACTATGAATTGGTGAAATTAAATTTCAGGGCTTTTAAGGAAGAGAAGATAAACTGCTATTTTTCTGGTATCTATTTCCTTAAGTTTTATGTTCATTAAATTTCTTTTATAATGCAGACATTCATATTTTGGAATCATATTTTAGTCAGGTTTACACTGTCAATCTCCGTGTCTGCTTTTGCAGTCCAGAGATAATCTGTAAAAAGCTGCGTCACCGTGTGAGAAGCGAGGTCTTCCGCTTCTTTGCTGACGCTGTCTGACTCCTTAGATGGCATGAGGTGTTCCCTGGGGCTGCAAATCAGAGGTGCCACGGTCTTATAAAAATAGGCTCCATGACTTTCTTATATGGTCTACATGGTCCAGCAAATGCAGAAGCAATTATGTATTGACCAGAGTTTTAAAAATCAGAATGGAAAGAGGCAAGAGCTCTTTTTTTTTTTTTTTTTTTTTTTTTGCAGTTTTTGGCCGTGGCTGGGCTTGAACCCACCACCTCCAGCATATGGGGCTGGCACCCTACTCCTTTGAGTCACAGGCACCGCCTGCAAGGAACTCTTTAAATTCATATATCTATGTAGCACTTTCTGTGCACCAAACATGATTTGAAATTTTAACAAATATGAATGTACTTAATAATGTTATGATGCTATTAGTATTAATATCCTCATTTAATAGATAAGGAAATAGATAAAATGTTAATGTAGGAGAGTCAAAGACTAAATAACAAACACACGCAACAGGAGAATTAGTGAGCTAGAGGTTTTTAGTGCAGTCTGTCCACTGGAGGTGTGCTAGAACTAAAAAAATAAATAAAAGGAAAAACAAAAGCCAGAATGTACCCACTTTTCACCTAGATTTTATTATGTGTGGTGGTGTGCTTTACAAAGTTGATATAATGACTTCTTCCCCTGGAAAAGGCTGAGATGGGATTTCCAGAGCACACTTGGGAAGAGACGTGTCAGGACCTATCAAACATGGAATCATATATAGCACTTCCAAAATCATGTCCACATGCAATGAAAGTTAGTTGATTTGCTCAAAAGGGTCTTGCTTTATTCCAGAATACGTTAGGAATTGTTCTATTGAGTTTCAGACGTCACAATGCCCAAAATTAATATTATATTAATCATTTCACCTTCTATCAAACTAATTAGCTATTCTTGATCTCCTACTGCAAGTTTTTTTTTTTTTCCAGTTTCTAGCATTTTCTGTTTTAATTCAAGAACCATTTTCTTTTTACCAGCATTTGAATAAATCACTTGTTTTAAAAACCTGCATTAGAGATCACTGCTAAATTGTCCAAATGCCCTGTAACTGGCTGGATGCTATGAGGCTACAATGTAGTATAAGGGAGCCAGAAATTGCTAGTTGAAGGAAAAGCTGTCTAAAATGAGAAAGATATTAATAGCAGTCCCAGAAGGATCAGCTCCTGGACCCGCTGCAGCTCCTGGACCCGCTGTGATCGTGGGCACAAAGAGACCACAGCTGTAAACCACTCATAAATAGCTGTGGACCACACATTTCAAAATGTCTACATCAATGGGAAAACAGTTTTGATTCTTAAAATTACAGACTTGAATCTGGGTTTTGGCCTTGTAAAATAATCAAGCTGTCACATCTTAAAAATCTGAGATCAAATTTAAAATTCCATGGCTCTGGAGTAACCATTAAGACCCAAAGCAACCAATATTTAAGCATCTGGGCTTTGAAGACAGGTCAAAAATTTAGGGTAAATCATTATAAAATAATGGGGGGAAAGCTGTTGAAAGGGAATTTTTGATTGAATGTTATAAGGGTTTTTTTTTTTTTTTTAGTTCATATGTCACATAGGGGGTTTTCTGTTCTCTTATTCTGATATTAGTAGGATAATAAGAGTAAGACATGTAGTAATAAGAGAGAAGAAGACCCAGCTTGGTAAAATTCCAGATACCCCATGAGTGGGCCTTAGAGGAAAAGAGGGAGGAGGGACCAGAATGCCCTTCCCCTCCAGCGCTCACTCTCTCACAGTGAAGCAGATTGCTTTTCCAAATTTGACATCAGATACTTTGTGTGTGAATGAATGATGCACAAAATTACTCTAGTCTGGTCATCATCATTTTGTGATGCCTTTGTTTTCAGAAGTACAAGTAAACTAAATTAGAATCAATGGCTACTATGAAATAACCATTGGATATTTAAAAAAAAAAAGAAAGTGCTGTAATAAAATTAGAAAAACAAAAATTTGTTAAATTACTTCAGGAAGTACTGAGATACTTGTGTGTTGCCAGGCCAAAGCCAAGCTCTGTCACGTAGAGTTAAATTACTTTGCCTTTCTGCTCCTTGGTTTCCCTGACTGTACAATGGGGATAATAACGTATCTACCTTATTTTGCTGATGGATATTTGGAATTACGTACATTTTAGATGTAATGTTTTCATGTCCCTAGGACAGTGCCCAGCACATAGTCAGCAGCTGTACATGAGTATGTCTTTATTGTTGCTGTGCTGCTGCTTCTAAGTTTTCGTATGTTTATGCGGTCAAATGAGAACTATTATTGACATTATTACAACCATTTTTTTGTTAAGTGTTTGTGATCTTTTAGTTCTGTGCTAAGTACTTTCCAAGTGATTCATTTAATTTTTATGATGAACTTATAAGGTTACTACTATTGCTAAGCCTGTTTTAAAATGAAAAAACTGAGACCCAGAGAGAGTAAGTAACTCGTCAGGGCGACAGAGCGGAAGAGCCAGTACAGAAAGAGAGGATTCCAGCAGGCCTCGTTGTCCTTATGAGCGTGATCCACAGTGTTAAGAAGGAGAGGATTCCAGCAGGCCTCGTTGTCCTTATGAGCGTGATCCACAGTGTTAAGAGGAGAGGATTCCAGCAGGCCTCGTTGTCCTTATGAGCATGATCCACAGTGTTAAGAAGGAGAGGATTCCAGCAGGCCTTATTGTCGTTATGAGCGTGATCCACAGTGTTGTGAGACTAGCATCCTGTATGGTGTAAGCAGAGTTACAGCACTGGTTTTTAATTTATAAATGGCACTATTTTTACTCGAATAACTTCAGTTTGATGCATGTAATCTCATTGTCCTTCTATTTAAACGTCGTAACGTAAGTCATTTGGCTCAAGGTAGCCTTTGTATGTTGAACCACCAAAAAAGGTAAGGTTGTTTTTTTCTTTTCTATAACATCCTCATAAAGTGTGAGTGGTGCATTGTCAGGGCCCAAAATAAATGCTGTAAAGTAAATCATTTTAACCAGGGATAGTGTCAAGATCAATTTTTTAAAGCAGAGAAATAAATAGTTCTTGCATCTTAGAATAAAAATGTCCAATAAAAATAGTGGCCTCTTTAAAATGCATTTTGAAAGATTGAAGAAGTGATACTTTCCTGAACTATCAACACACCAAACAAGACAAAGAAAGAAAGTACTTTCCTTTACTGCACCCCTCCATGAATATTTATATAATCCCCTTTGCTGATCTCAATATGGGTAGAAATCACTACAACTGCTTTGATAGCTGGGAGCCTCTGCCCTAAAGACCATAGTTTCCATGAGGAAGCAGTGAGCTGGGCGCTTTCGTTCTGATGTCTGCAGAATAATACATATGGAATAGATATTCTCTGAAATGAGGAAAATATACCAAATCTGCTCAAGGCCTTTTTGTTTTGCTTTTTTATTTCTGCGATCTTTCTCGCTGAACCTGTGAGATCTGAATGGTAACATAATCTAGTTTTGTTTCCTAAGCCAGTCACTACATAATGAAATAGCTTCAACAACTTCCCTTATAAAGAAATCCGTTCAAGGAACATGTGGTCACAAAGCGAGGCCAGTGGAGATCAGACGGCAAGTCTGAGGGTTCCCTGTCCTGTCTTCCTGCTCTGGCTCCGTAACAGGTGGGAGAACATGAAGTCAAGGCAAGACAGCTCGTAATTAGCTCTCAAACTCAGTCTTCCTAAGTATATGGACAATTTCCAATTTCCCCAGATGTTTGCCAAATACGCCACTCAAACTGACGAAATTTAGATAGACCAGAACATTTCACATGTTCAGTTTTTACAAACATTCATCTTTTCAAAAGTTAGAATGCAAACACCCTTAGTGTTCATGTAGAAGATGAAAAGCCAACTTGCTAGGAGTCCATATAACCCATCATTGTACCTTTTACCCCATAAGTGAATCTTCCAAAGAGTGTAACTGCCCCCGATATGTGCAGGGATCCCGGCTGCAGGGGATCCTGCCCTCAGACCTCGAGTAAGAAGCCATCATGCAGAGAAGTTACTGAGTCTTACAGGCCCCTCGCTCTCTCTGACATCCCCCAAGCTGACTTCCCAGCAGAACATTCAGCTCAGGAGGCTGGACTGCCTAGGTGCTCTGCCTTGTTGCAGCATTTTTCAGTTTATAAAGCACCTTGTACATAATTATCCCAGGTGATACAACAGCCTGCAGAGTAGACTGGGCAGGATCATTATCTTCATTTTAAAGCCAGGGAAGCTCAGGCTGCAGAGGATTGTGGGTTACTCAAGCTTACACAAATGCCAAGGAGAAAAAGGCCTCAGGCCCAGGCCTTCTGGATTTTCCTCCTGGGCTCCTTCCAGACAACCTGCTGCTGTGGCTGAATGAGGCTCTGCCCTAAGTATTCCAGAACGTGTTGCTTTTGGAGATCAACCTCAAAATTTGTCTCCATAGGTAGAATGATTCATTTTCGACATGAAGGTACTTATAATATGTAAGGTTTGAGTGACACTTAGAGCAAAGAGCTGCTCTACAGATCCTTCCCATAAAACAGTTCTCCCCTTTGGTCAGATAATAGTGATTTTCCCTCTCTGCTCTGTAGGTAACTCATGATCATAGTTAGTTATTTACCTGCAGTAGTATGTACAAATTCCTCAGCCATCTATCTGCACTACTTTTGCTTGTTCTAGGATAATACAAATTATAACACGATAGCCTCAACTCAATTTTAAAGTTCTCTAATTATTAAACATGAGTGTACAATTCCTGTGCTATTCACTTAAAATTGTGCATTCAATATAGGAAATTTTAACCATTTTCCAATTACTTAACTACTAATTTGATTTATCTTTGTATACTGAATATGCTTCAAGTTTCAGGCACATTTTTTGCAGTAGAGGAAGAAATGAATTCCTTTTTCCATAGTCTACTGCCCCTTGTGGCAGACAGAAACTTTGTGCCGTTGTAATTCCATATCTATATATAGCTGCAATTTAAGTAAAGGAAAAACCAAATGGGTGATGCACAACACACCTTCGGGTTCTTGTTAATTTACAGAGAGACCTTTTGATAAGCCAGCCCCCATTCTAACAGACAGATTCTATGTGGGAGAACTTTAAATTCTTATTAAGTGTTGAGTGTTCTTTTTCACTGGAGATGTATACATTTTTATCATTTATGCTAATCGAGGTGGCCATGTAGCATTTTGATTTACCATCAGTGATTAAATTAGTTTTCTAACAAAAATAACCACAATCCCCATATCTGGATGTCCTGTAGCACAAATAGAGGCCTGTTGGTATGACATACATATATCATCATCTAATCCAGGGGTGGCGAACAAGTTCGACTACGCGCTCGGAGATCGCTCCTCAGACGTCCCTCCTCAGAAGCAGCATAACAAAATCCAAACTTGGCAAAGAGCCACAGTATACAAAATAATGAGAAGAGGCAAAGAGCCGAAATTCATTTTGGCCGGGAGCCGCATGCGCCTCTAGCCGCGTGTTCGCCACCCCTGATCTAATCTTTTGCAAAGTGTCTATTAATGAGCATTTAGGTTACGTGATCAGGAAAGTTTTGTAAGTATACACATGTCCATCTTCCTCCCAGCAAGGGTCGAACAGCTGCTCTGAGATTCTCACTTTCAGGAACAGCCCCATTCCCTGGTTTTGACATGGCTGTGGTTGGGATGTCTCAGAGCACCGTTTTCATGCCCCTCAATATTAGGCTGGGCAGCCCAGTCTCACAGTGACTAGCTTATTTTTCATCCTAGGAATCATGTGCTTTGTTTTAAAATAAGCACATTTAGATTAATCAATACATAACAGGTGCGGCCAAAATGTGATAAGGTGCTGTGCCCACAATCTCTTGGTTGAAATCTTGGATGTAAACGTTATCACAGGAGACGGCTAGAAAAGCAGCCGTGCCCGGTCTGTTTCACCCAGAGGGCTGTTCCACACCTTCCTGTGGCCCTCTCCCTCCAGACTGTTTAGCCAAGGAAATGAGCAAATGGGATGGAATGACCTACTAATGGTGCTTGATGCCTTGTTTACAAAGGGGCAGAGAGGCTGTGGTTTTGGAGAGGTGCAGAGTTTCCTGCATAATCGCTGACACACAGCCTGGAGAGACAGAGTCCCCAGAGAAGTAGTGCCACCTCTCCATGCTGTGGCCAAGACAGAGGCTGATGGCCCATTTCAACTAAAAGAAAAAAGGGATGTGGCATATTAACAACGTTTTCCTCCTCCTCTCTGCTGTGCAAGTGCTTCTTAGTGAAAGACTTAACAGGAATTCTCTTTATCCTGAGGCACTGAACAAGAAAGAGGAAAACTTCAGACTGACCTAAAATTTCTATAGTGTCATTAACAGCTTTATTTAATTAATTCCTGATCTCTAAGCCTTACTTACAAAGTGTGGAGAGGTCTGGGTCTCAACAACAATAGGCCTGATATAGCTGATAAACAGCATCGAATTTTGGAGTTCCTATAAAGTACTCTGGGGCTCCGCCATATTTCTTATTCTTGAAATGAAGCTCCTGGCATCAGGCTTTTCCCTCCCAAACGAGTGAGCAGAACTAGAATGTGTGCACCTTGAGTAGCTTCTTCTGGCTCATCCTTTCACAGGAAGCATCTCTTTAGACTTCTTAACCATCAAGAGTATTTGGGACCTGTGCTTCTTCCCACAAATAGTCTAAACTAAATCTGCATAGCACACAAATAGTCTAAACTAAATCTGCATAGCACATCGTGTAGTGTACACAGGGCATGTGTCAATGTTCCAAATCGGATTTGCCATAGTCCATGGCATCAGAGTGAGCTCAAGGCTGAAATTAGCTCATGCTGATTTAGAACCATTTATTGAGCATATGTTCACAAGGTAAAATATAAAACTGCAAGCACAGTGGTGAATAAGAAGTGAAAAATATTATAAGGTGCCTGCTAGACTGCCACCCAGGCCTGGCTGGAGATTAATCAGGACTGCTTGTTGACCTGACCAGCGGTCAGCTAGCAGGACCTTCTGGTCATACAAGCCAGGGTCTGCAGACATGTGATGCCTGACCGAGTCCTCAGGGCACTGCTGGTACCGTGGCCACGGCTGTTGACTTCTACATTCCTGAAATCTTTTGTTTACCTAAGGAGCTTCTGTTATTACTTTATCTTTCTCTGCAAGTGAATGTATGTTCTTATTTCAGGAACAGGGATCTATTATGTGTCTGTCTTAAGTGCTCGGTAAATACATGTTGAGTAGATGAAGGGATAAATGAATAAGAGCAGGGGAGAGAGTGAGATGGGAACGGGATCTAAAAATAAACTGAGGTCATCAGTAAAAGTTGACTCTGGGCAGGAAAATCAGTCAATCAGTGGGACACTTGGGGAAGAAAGGTCAACACTGTTATGCCAGTGCCTTCCACATAACGAATGCTCACTGAAGTATGTCAAATTCATTCATCCAACAGTTACTGGAGGACTGCTACTATGGAAGGGTGTCAGAGAGATGTGATGTTGATGGCTTTGAAGTTAGAAGGGACCATGAGCCAAAGAATGTGGGTGAATGCTAAAAGGTAGAGGAGGCAAGAAAACAGATTCTCCAGAATCTCCTGGAAGGAACACAGCCCTGCCAGCAGCTTGATCTGTATCAGACATCTGACTGACGGAACAAGACGATAATAAATTTGCATTGTTTTTGAAGCATGAAATTATGGGAATTGGTTATGATAGAACAAATACAATAGAAAAGGGATAAATACGTGGTCCTGCACTATCCCCCTCTGTAGAGCTCTTGGCACCACTGTTGATCTGAAGCCAGAGCTAGAAAATCCCTGATCCTCTGCTGGAGGATTTGAAAGTATCCTACCATGAAGACATAGGCTCTGAATCCTCTCGTAGACACAGCAGTGACAATCCTGTGGCTGTGCACCCTTCACCGTGCCTTAGGGTTGGTGTCGTCCACATGACTGCCAGCGTGAGGAGAAACTGACCATTTATCATGAGAGTTGCAAACTGTAGACTGGAGATTTTCATGATCTGCATTAATTAGGGAGCCATCAAAGCTGTCAGACATAACAAAAAGCAGGTAGTGTAAAATATGCCATTTTCCTCCATGCCACAGGGCCTGGCAAACTTCAGTTCTCCACCTTTTTGTGCCTCTGGTTATTTGGTGATATAAAAACAACGATCAAAGTGACCCATGAGGAGTTACTGAAAGGAAACGGTGTTGAGAAACAGCAACGTGGAAGTACCCACCTCTGTGTGGAGCCTCTTTGTTCCACTGTAATCAATGGCTTCTCCTCCAAGACTTGACTGAGGCTCCTATCGAGGCTCAGCCTGACAGATCCTCTTCTGGCTTTAAAATTCATCTTGCAGTTTTGTAACTTCTCTTCTATGATAAAGACAAAAGCCCAGAACTGACGGACTGAGTAAAGTTCTTAGTAATAGAGTTGAGTTCTCAAAGCCTTAATAATGGTCATGGTTTCTTACACCAGATTACCTGGCCCTCAACTCTCATAGGCCCATACGTTCCTGCTGTTTTTGTGGGTGCACGAGTGCCTGTATACCTCTTAGACTTTGTGAGTTCCTACCTAGAGTTCTTGCGTTCTCTGAATTGTGCTCCTTAATTTCCTGCCTCTCACCAAACTCCAAGTGAGGTTATTCTAGAGTAGAAATGTGTTATTTGGGGGAGGTTAATCACTTTTTACAAGCTCATTCCACATTTCATCTTTGGAGGGGAATTTGCTTTATGTATTTTCTTGTTATGGAAATTCTTTCTCCTTAAATGTTGGACTTTTTCCTGACCTCTCTCAGTTCTCGGCCTGTCGCTCTCTGAGGGAGGCAGGAAAGCAGGCGCTCTTTCCGGACTTTAGAGTTTGCTGATACAATGGGATCATTCCCAGAAAGTGGCTTACCAACTGTGACCTATTTACTGCCCTTATACACGTGCATAGGAATCCAGATGGTTTGATTAAATATAGCCTCTCCTGATTGTGAAGGGAACGCTTGTCAGCATGGCGTATAGAGAATGAGCCACATGACTCCTATTCACATTGATGGGGGGGCACCAAGGCATTCCCTGTGTTCTTAGCTGCAGATGCATCCCTAATGCTTGCTAAAGGGACATTTCTAACATCATTTGTAAACCATCTGACTCCTTGTATCATCCAAGTGCATGAAAATTCTTTTTTGCCCTAAGTATATGAATTCAGAGGCAGTTGGACCTTGTTCAGTGCTTCCCAAAGTTTGGATTGCATCGGAGCCACCTAGTGAATTATTGCAAATGGAAATTCCTGGGAACCATTTTCAGGAATTGACATATGAATGAGTCTAGAGCAGGGCTCAGGAACTTTCATCCTTGGCCCCCACTCTAAATATTTTAGTATTCCGCACTCAAAGGACGCTGGCAAGAGAATGCCTGTCATAATTCAATAATTGTGTTTTCCTTTTCCCTCCATCCCATTAGCCAAGAACAAGTGCTCAGCAGAACAGGCAAGTTGTCATTATCAAATCTCTCTAATGTCATCTTGAAGGAGCCTTATAGGAAAACATGCGGGGAAGGCCTTGACTGACACAGAGAAGGGAATCACTGCAAAACAGTTCCCTGCCTGCTGGATGCGTATCTGAAACTTGGTAAAGATGTTTCAGCTCCTGTGAAAAATAACATCTACCTTGAAGATTTGTTAGAATTTAATTGATGGTTAGTGAAGTTCCTGCCACAAAGCGCCTGTACATTATACTAAGTGCTGAATAAATGACAGATTCTAAATTCTTTTCTCATTCATTCATTTAATGAATAGTTACTGAATGCCTCTTGCATACCAGCTGCAAGGGATAGATAGTCAATTTATGTTTCATGCTTTCACAAAGATTACAACTGAGTTGGGTCATGTGGGCGATTATATGTGTTGAGTAATCAATATCTTTCTCTGGACTGATTCACTTGAAGGCAACTATAGGACTCAGGAAGAGGATAAGCACAGCACACAGAATAGTGGCAAGACAGAAAAATATGTTTGAAAAAATTGGTCATGTTAGGTGTTATAAGCCTAGCTACTAAGTATATGTTATTACTAAGTTCCCAGGATCATGGTCCTCATCTTTTCCTTCCCTAGATCCTTTAACTCTGTTACTTATAAATGATAAGGGTTGCAGCCAAAGTTGTCCAGAGACCCAAGACTCATCCAGTTGGCTTAAGCAAATGTCGTGTTTACTCCTTCAAGGGAATGATGGATCCAGGGACTTGCCAATACATCATCAAAGCCCTTGTCATTTTGTTTTCCTGTTTTGTACTCCTGTCAATGGACTTGTTTCAACAGAATTAGTTGTACAAGAGTATTTCCTTTTCTTCACTCTATTTTAAACAAGTTTGCCCACCTTTTTGCCCAGCTAGCTTAATGAACTGGGCTTCACAAAGTTTGCTGAGGGTGATGAATCCCGTATGCAAAGCAAACAACAGCGGAGAAGGAAAGCCTTCTCCCTTTCCTTTACCTCTGCATCTACGTCTACAGGATTTAACAAACAACCTGTATTGACAGGATGTTTTATCCCTAGTCACTATCATTCCGAGCTATTTCCAGGTCAGCTTTCCATGTCTATTAAGCAATCCCAGTTGGTGCGCGTAGAAGCAGAGAGCTCTTTCCATTCACAGCTCGCTGGAGGGATATGGCCATGCTTAATGACACAGGAAATAGTGGTCCATAGTCATCAACATCACGAAGCTGGTAAGGGGAAAGTGTGCAATTATCCAAGAGGAAGGATGAGACACAAAGGGTAGTCTTCAGTACAGAGTGGGGAATTGATAAGTCAGGCTCACCTAACTGTTCCTGTGGGAAAATTTGTCCTAGTGGCAGACACTAGACAAAGTGGCAGACACTGTGGGACCATTCTCCATGGTCCTCTGATAGTCCAGTGTAAAAGCAATGGGAGGACCTCCTTCCAGGGGTCTGAAATAGTTCCTACTCGGTCTGCTTGGTATTAATATTTACTGCTCATCACAACCTTAATGCTCTCAAGGAACATTAAAAAATAGCTCTTTCTTTTCAGATTATTGTGGGCCTTGGGCTAAGGGTTTTAGGGTAATATGGCTGGTGAGAAAAATGTACACTTTGCTCTAGGTGAGGCTAGTCCTCAGATGTGTTTGGATATGTTGGACTCAGGCTGGCAAGTTGAAGAATAGGAAGCTTGGGAACATAGTTCTTCTGGAGTTTTGAAAGAGAGAAATACTTGAGTATAATAACCCAGAAATCCTTATAGCAATTTTTAAAAATGCACATATATTTCAACTTAAGTTGAAATAAGCTATGTGCACCAGTTGCTAGAAAAACTTTAAACTCAATCTTTTGGTAGAATAAAAACTATAAGAATTCTAAATTCTTGATCATTGTCTTGTTGAAGTTAGTAATTAGTATGATTTTATAGAAGTATGTCTCCCCTTAGGAACAAATTTGGCTCCTTCATGTTAAGTGGGTCAAACCAAATAGATTGGAAGTAATTGGCCTTGGAAGGTTTCTACAATGGTTATTTAAGTGCGTGTTCAAATCCTTGACTTCTAGTAGAGTTTTTTTGTTTTTGTTTTTGTTTTTTTTCCAATTTGCCTGGGATTTCCCTGAGCAAATAATTGCATACTATAGAAATGTCGTGCTCTCAAATCTTGTTTCCAGTAATGTATGGGGAAAGCACACTGTAAATAAAAATTAATCATTTTCCACGTCTAAGCAGCAGCCCTGAGCACCATGTGGGGAATGAGTTACTGTCTTTCGTTCCAGAGAATATTACATTAATCATTTAAAAATGATTTTAAAGGCACAGAGTAGCAGGGTTTTAATAAGAGCCTCCTTCCACCCTATGTAATCTTCAGGTCATGAACCTTTGAGAACTTAAGTGTTCTGGAAAACTGATGAATCTTTTCAATCAGTTTTATTGTCTGCCTACCTCTCTCCAACATTTTCATTACCTTTTCATTGATTTTTGCCCAGAGAATTTTTTATATTTTTCCAAGTCAAGAATGAGAGCAATAGAAAAGTCCATTTTCTCTTAAAGAAGAATATAGATTCACTGGGTATTTTATTTCTAATAAGCAGTGAAGATGTCTGTAAAGTAGTACAAAAAGCAAATGGGTTTCCCATCATAAGACCTGAGTTTGAACCCTCGTTCTTAGTTTTTAGTCTTGAGCAGGGGGAGGATATGCTGCAGTAACTGATAACTGTAAAAATTCCAATGGCTTAAAGCAACCACGGTGTATTTCTTGCTCATGCTGTATGTCATCCATCATTAGCAGAGAATCTCTTCTACATTGTCCTTATTTCAGGATACAGATGCTGGACAATCCTCCTGAAACAGCACCATCTATGGTGGTGCAGGGAAGAGAAGATGGTTTTAGAGGCTTACACATAGAAACAACATCTACCTCTCTCATTTATATATCATTAGCCAGAGCAAGTCACGTGGCCACACCTGACTTCAAGGGGAAAGTGAAATTTATCCTCCAACGTGCCCCAAAACACCCTCAATTTTTTCATCAGCCAGATAATGCTCTACTGCTCTCCTCTGTATTGCTGTGATTAAGGGTCATTAGAATGAAATGTGTGCTTTATCTGTGTTGAATAACAGCTACTGTTTACTAAGCTGCTGTTGTATCACTGGCCATGCTAATGATGCGGTAAGTTGTTTTATCTTGTATTCACAACAACTCTGCAAGCTGGGCATTATTACTGCTGTTCTACAGATGAAGCAAAAAGGTGAAGCGACTTTCTCATTAATCAATCAGCAAATAGTGGAGCCATGACTTAAATTATCCTTTTCAACTAACTCCCCAGTCTATGCCTTGGACTCTGCTCTATATGTTGTACAAACGTTAAATAATTTGCTGAAAGGATGTTTACATTACGGACTCTGCCTACTGCATGCATACTCTTCACTTTAGAGTTAGCATGGCACTATCATGATGTTATTTTTATGCATAAGCATCATAGCTCATTGGGAATTATAAGAGGACAATTTCCTAAGGGCAGTGTTGCTGCACTGATCCCCGGACACCTCTATGACCCCTTCATCCTATGCCTTCATGTTCCTCCTCTGACTCAATTTTAAAATATTATTTTAATATTTTAGCAAATCTCTCATAAGGTTTTTGGATCATTTGTTTAAGAGCATTGCGCTAAAATTACAATTTTGGATTCCAGACCCACTGCGTCCAACCATATACGCATTACTACGGTGAAAGCTCTGTGAACAACCTGTCTGTCCTATTCACCATGAATCAAGAACAGGTCCTCATGAAATCAGCGGCTCAAGAAGTATTTCTTGAATGAATAAATGTGTGCTATTGTGTCTTATTTTTTATAAAAATACACTATATGGGAGGCCCCTGTGCCTCAAAGGAGTAGGGCACTGGTCCCATATACGGGAGGTGGTCGGTTCAAACCTGGCCCTGGTCAAAAACTACAAAAAAAAAAAAAAAAAAAAAAAAAAAAAAGATAAAAATACACTATAAATGTTTCTATATTACAGCTTAAAAATGATTTGCAAACCAATAGACCAAAACATACTGTCATGGGAAGGATTTTATTCATTTTTTTTTCTTTTCTTTTATTTTGTTATTATTAAATCATAGCTGTGTACATTATTGCGATCATGGGGCACCATACACTGGTTTTATAGACCATTTGACAGATTTTCATCACACCAGTTAACATAGCCTTCATGGTATTTTCTTAGTTATTGTGTTAAGACATTAATTTTCTACATTTACTAAGTTTCACATATACCCTTGTAAGATGCACCGCAGGTGTAATCCCAACAATCACCCTCCCTTTGCCCATTGGCCTCTCCCCTTCCCTCTCTCTCCCCCTTCCCCATATTCTTAGGTTATAACTGGGTCATAGCTTTCATGTGAAAGCCATAAATTAGTTTCATAGTAGGGCTAAGTACATTGGATACTTTTTCTTCCGTTCTTGAGATACCTTACTAAGAAGAATATGTTCCAGCTCCATCCATGTAAACATGAAAGAGGTAAAGTCTCCATCTTTCTTTAAGGCTGCATAATATTCCATGGTGTACATATACCACAATTTATTAATCAACTCATTGGATTTAAACTTCTTCCCAAACAATATGACTTCCTCCATAGAACAATCCATTCTGATGTAGCTGGTTTCTTGTGGTGGTGGGGTGATGGGAATTCTGATTTTTTTTTTTTTTTTTTTTGAGACAGAGTCTTACTATTTCACTATATGTTCTGTGTGCTGTGGAGTCACAGCTCACAGTAACCTCCAACTTTTGGGCTTAAGTAATTCTCTTGCCTCAGCCTCCCAAGCAATTGGGACTATAGACGCTTGCCACAACATCTGGCTATTTTTTGGTTGTAGTTGTCATTGTTGTTTGGCAGACCCAATCTGGATTTGAACCCCCCAGCTCCAGTGTATGTGGCTGGTGCCCTAGCCGTTGAGCTATAGGCACCAAGTCAGGGAGTTCTGATCTTTCTACACTCACTTGATCTTAGTCAAAAGCCTGAGAAGGCATAAGTTCTGACTTTTTTGAATAAAGACATGATAATATGTCTGTGTAGCCTAAAGGAGGTTAACAAGCTTAATCCTTGTGCTATCCTGCAGCCTTTAGATTTTAGAATCTTGCCTTGTGAAAGATCAGGGATTAGTCTGAGGATTTCTGATATTTTCATCTTAGTAGATATTTTAGATATACACTTATTTTTCCCTCTAGAACATATAATATTAAGTATAAATATTTTACCTTTTGTTAATTATAAAATTACTTGCATAGTAATATCATTCATTTATATCATTAATATGTGACTTGTAGTTGCACTGAATATTGTTGTGTCTCTCAGCATCCAGAAGGATGTGGGAGCATAATAATCACTCGGTACAATTATATTGATTTTATTTATTTTTCTTAATTCTTTTTTTTATTACAACAGCATCTATTCAGTGTGGAATAATTCCAAAATGCCAAAAGAAAAAAGATAAAACCTTCCAAATCATACCATTCTGTGTTAGCTCTATGAAAGCAATATCTGTAGAGTTTTTTGTGTAAAAGGCTGTGATTCAAGAATTTTATACCCAGCCAGTTTGTCTTTTATATGTGAAAACAGCAGAAATATATTCCCTATAGATAGGTTTCCAAAAGTATTTTATGATACGGGAGTATCCTGAGCAAGAGTGCCATGGCATCAGCCAAGTTCACAGCAACCTCAAACTCCTGGGCTCAAGCAATCTTCCTGCCTCCACCTCCTGAGTAGCTGGCACTCACCACAACACCTGGTTAATATTTTTTTATTTTTTAGTAGAGACAGGACCTCACTCTTGCTCAGGTTGGTCTCCAACTCTGGATCTCAAGGGATCCTCTCACTTTGGCCTCTCAGAGTGCTAAGATTACAGGCATGGGCTGCTATGGCCGGCCCTGGGCAAGGCTTTGCACAGGAGTTTCTATTGAAAAAAGTGCTTAATGGTAAATTCTAGGTGGCCAACATTTAAGCCAGTTAATGCACATCTGTTTATAATTTAGATAATTATAAATATCAGGGATTATATAATACATAAATGATATAATTACATTTCTTTTATAAACTGAAAGCAAATGTAAAAATAATCATTATATGATATATAGTCCAAAAATAATTATGTGGCAATTTGTTGGCCACATAAGATGATTACATCTCCATCTTTTGGTAGTATCATCGAAGTCTGAGAGGATGCTCTGAGGATGGGTGAGGAGAGGGAATGAGAGCTAATAGGATGAGAAGTGAGGGCTTGTGTGTGTGGGGGGGAATCTTAAGGCATCTGACTTGGAAAACACTAATCATTTTTACTGGGGGTTGGTTTATACCCTGAGAAAGAAATGTTATTAGTTAAGTGAGGATTATGATTATCTTAAGTAATGCTATTTTTTAAAAAATTTAGTTAAGTAACTTCACGGCTTTTTAGGAAATTAAACAATTTCTGCACTGTTTGCTTTTCAGCCCTGTTCTCTCTGAGCTCCTGTTCTGATGCTAATCTCAGTTCTGCGTGTGTTTCCATGATGAAGTGTATTCTTCTCTCTGCTTATGACTGGTGTCCGACTGCCCAACTGGTACTAGACATAAATGGAGGTTTGTCTTTATTTTTTTCCTGTGCTTTGTCTGAAAGTCAGAGTCATTAAGGGAAAATGGAATAATAGACATATGTACATCTCTCTTAAGGAAATACACTAAACAAGTTGGAATTTCCCAAATGACATCATTAGGTGCAAATGACATTAGTTTGCACCTAATACTTCTTGTATATTTAAGCTTTCTCATAACACGGGGCATACCTGCACTGGACACAACTTCTTCGTGAAATGTTGGTTATTGAAATTTGGTACTATCTTGTGTAATGTTCAGGGCAGGGAGGGCTGGGAAGAACTCACAAAATGTTTAGACAAGGACTGGTAGGACTCTTTCCACTAGCCAGTTGCACAACACCCAGTCAGCACTTTGGTGAGGAAGTTAGCAGCCTTTCTCCTGGCCTGACTGCTGCTGCTGCTTCTGGGGGCAAGGCGGTCAAGCCTCATTATTGGGAAGTTCATCCCATTCAATTGTCACTTAAAGCAGAAGGACATGTTAGGAGATAGCTCCAACTCTGTGGCCCTTATGATATCAAATTTAGACAGTGACATTCCAAGTGGTGGTCAAACAATTTTGTTTATAGCTTCGTTTAGCAATCGGAACTTTTGGATGGATGCAGTGGCTCATGCCTGTAATCCTAGCTGTCTGGAGGCCAAGACGGGAGGATTACTTGAGGCCAGGAGTTCAAGACCAGCCTGAGCAAGAGTTAGGTCCATCTTTAGAAAACATAGAAAAATTAGTTGGGCATGGTGGCAGACACCTATAGTCCCAGCTACTTGATGGGCTGAGGCAGGAGGATCACTTGAGCCTAGGACTGTGAGGCTGTAGTGAGCTAGGATGACACCACTGTACTCTAACTTGGATGACAGAGTGATGCCCTGTCTCACAATTTTTTTTTGAACATTAGTAAACATTTAAAAAGTCATTATATGTGCACACTACTGGGTTAGACTCAGCAGGTTTAATTTTGGCTGAATAATAAAGTGAAGTTGGCATGAGTTCCAGGGTTGAAACAGAAGTAAAAACAAAGTCAGTGATGGACATGGCTTGGAACATTATTCTTACCAGCTCATGCTGCATTAACATACAAACCCAGAACTCTTAGGGGGTGAAGGCAAACAAGGCTTATTTCTTGCTTGCATCAAGTCCTGTGTGGGTTTGGTGGCTCTCCAGGCAGCAGCCCCTCTGTCTTGTGCTGCCTTTTCAAGAGGTGTCTTCTTGTGGTGCCACTGATAAAACCAGAGGTCAGTCCTTCATGCTGTGGACCAGAAGAAACATGGGTCACTTCTGCATACATTTTCTGGCCATGACCCCTAACTGTGAGGGAGCTGGGTGTGAAGACTTCCCTAGTGACCAGGAAGGAGGGTGGGCATTCGAGGTACCAGAAGCCTCTACTACTTCCTCCACTAGGAAGCACGTGTATGTGTCAGACACGAACCCCAGGAATGGGCAGAGTCTGATATCAGGGATATTCAAGAGGGGATTGACGAATGTTAAATCTAATAAGACCGTCACATCTTTTTGTGAAATAAATCACTCCCTTCTGTTCCCTTCCTTGGCTATTGGACCTGCCTTAGAGAGACCATCTATCACATTTGGGTTCCTATTCCTCCCTCCAGGCTGGCCCACCTCCCTAATGTCCTGGCATCCTCCCAGCCCTGCCATGGTAGCCTTTGTTGTGAGACCCACAACTGCATGGCACAGGTGAGGAGGGTGTAGTGAGGCCTTAAGGGTAAGCTTCTCTAGGCCTCCAAGTGTTCTTTTGTTGTGGCAGTTACAGACATGCATACATGGGACTCACACAAGCAAAGACAACCTCTGTCCTTTCCCCTTGGTGAACTCTACTCTTTTTCCCTACAAGATTGCCTGGTCTCAAATCTCCTCTCTGTCAATAGCAAACAGTGAGATGTTGAGTGAAGGACTTAATGTCTCTGTGCCTTGTTTTTCTCATCTGTGATAGAATAATGCTACCTGCCCATTAGAGTTGTTGTGGTGATTGATATAATATATGAAAAGCACTGAGAACTGTGCCTGGCAAGTAGAAAGTGACTAACAGTATTAGCTATCATCACCGCTCTTCAAGACTCAGTTCACATGTAGCTGAAGCTTCCCTGAACTTGCTTCTTTTCCTGGTTCCTTCAGCACTCTACAAATGCCTCTGCTGTCACATTTATCATGCTATATCATAATTAGTAATATACCCATTCTCTCCTGCTGGACTGTGATTACTCAAGGGCGACATACTGCTCACCACTTACTCTAGTCTTTGATGGAGAGTCTGGTGTGCAAAATAGATTAGCAAGCGTTTTGTGAATGGATGGGCACAGCCAGGGTGGTAGAGATTGCTGAATTTCACCAATATATGGTTCTCTCCTCTCTTTCCTAAAGCAAACCTACATTTCCCAGCTCCTGTATCTAGATCAGCAGTTCTTAACCCGTGGGTCATGACCCCTTTGGACTGTGTTAAAGGTTCGCAGCATTAGGAAGGTTGAGAACCACTGATCTAGATGAAGCATAGAACTGAGTTCTGGCAAATGGAACATAGGTGGGAATGATGTCCACCACTTTTAGGCCCATCACGAACTCACTGTGTAATCTTCCATGAGAACTTTCTCTCCTTTCCATTTCATTGGTAGGAAAATGGTAGCATCTTGGTATAGAATGAGTCCAAATCCCTGAGTCACTACTTGGAGAAGAGGAACCTGGACTTTTAAAATTGTGTCAGTCTTCTGAAACCTGAACCTGTTTGTCATAGCAGCTAGGCTACTTGCATGTCCAGTAAGACAAGGATCTGGGCACAATAAAATTTTTTCTGCAGGCTTCATAGAAGGATATGACTCCATCCACAGACAAAGGCTGCTGAGCCCAGAACAGCTTATTGGACAAGCCCAAATGAGAAGTAGAAATGTATAGTTGCAACCTCAACTCAAGGGAAGAGTGGTGATGCCTGGGGAGGGGTGGAGGAGGAGGAGATGACAGCCTGCCCACCCCTCTCGGTAGGGAGCTGCTTCCACTGAACAGTCAGTATGCACCTTGGCTGACTTCCCCTCCTTTCTACACAGTCATGATTATTTACTGAGTACAATTCTCCTCTTCCCGGCAAGTGACTTACAGAAAAAGCCCACTTGCCTTTCACTTCACAAAGCATCATCCTGAGAAACAACTGCAGTTCTCTTTAGAGTTTGGGTTTCTTCATAGGTACCTATTGTCCTAAGAAATGGAATTGCTTGGAACACAAACGTATTTCTTTCATCTCTTAGCTAATTTAATTTTTACAGCTCTGGTGAAGAAGTATTTTATGTTTTTACTTGCCTAATGTGATTTTAAGACAGTTTATTCTAGGATTCAATTTTGTTTTCATTTTCTAGAAAATCAATTTAATTCACAGAAGGTTCATTCGTTTAATGGCTTTCCTTGCACATGGTTAATGCTTAAGCATTTGATCAAATATTCCTCTTCATAGTATTCCTCATAAGGCCCAGCTGGAGGAAGTGCTACATGGGGCAATCCTCACATTTGGCAAAGCCTCTTTCACCTGGACCAATTGAGATGAAAAATCAGTTTTAATTGGTGAAATTGAATTGCAGACTATTTCTCAAGGAGATTCCTATGTGGTTTCAAGTTGCTTGAACTACATTTTTGAGAGCTCAGACTAACAATGGTTTTTAGGTTATCTCCTTCATCTAGCAGTTGGAATCTTACATCATCTCCATGTATATCTCTGTCTTAAGAAATTCTTTTTTTTTGTTGTTGTTGTTGTTGTTGATTACTTCTTCTTCTTCTTCTTCTTCTTCTTCTTCTTCTTCTTCTTCTTCTTCTTCTTCTTCTTCTTCTTCTTCTTCTTCTTTTTTAATTAATCATAGCTGTGTACATTAATGCAATCATGGGGCACCATACACTGGTTTTATAGAACGTTTGATACATTTTCATCACACTGGTTAACATAGCCTTCCTGGCATTTTCTTAGTTATTGTCTTAAGACATTTATATTCTACATTTACTAAGTTTCACATGTACCCTTGTAAGATGCCCCACAGGTGTAATCCCACCAATCACCCTCTCTGTCCATCCTCTCCCCTTTCCCTTCCCTATATTTTTAGGTTGTAACTGGGTTATAGCTTTCATATGAAAGCCATAAATTAGTTTCATAGTAGGGCTGAGTACATTGGATACTTTTTCTTCCATTCTTGAGATAATTTGCTAAGAAGAGTATGTTCCAGCTCCATCCATGTAAACATGAAAGAAGTAAAGTCTCCATCTTTCTTTAAGGCAGCATAACATTCAATGGTGTAAATATACCACTGTTTATTAATCCATTCATGGGTCGATGGGCACTT
>CAUYPK010055599.1:0-12846 GCA_963574355.1 Loris lydekkerianus
CGGGCCAGAGGGTTGACTTATGTTTACAACATATTGTCAGAAGTCTATAGGTGCTCTTCCCTGAGGGGAAGACACAGTCATTACTTCATACTGATTAAACTGAGTGAATGCTTGAAAATATTTTTCCATTAACTCTGTTCCGCTTGTTTACTTTCTTCTTTATGATTTGTTTACCCACCTGCCCAGAGATTAGTCAGTGTTTAGAAGACGATGTTTACTGCAAAAGTGATTGTGTTGATGTAGTAACAGGATATTTCCTTTTAGTTGATCTCAGATAGGTAAATTGAGGTAATGGTGAAAATAACAGATGATAGATTAAGTGTTTACATGACTAGAAGAGTATAAAGTCAAAACCTGGAATAAAGATTTTTGCTACATGCCATCTCATAGTGTGTAGCCTGTTTCTTGACGTAATAATTACAGGAGCGAGTTTACACCCACGGCAAAGCTGCTGTTCGTTCGTGCCTCAAGTCACACAACACAAGACTACAAAGCAAATATACTTTCATGAAAAGGAAGATTATGGGGTTAAGCTAAAATTTTTTATTTAAGCTGCCAAAGAGTATAAAATGGCATTAGAAGCTATATAAGCTTAGAAGCTTTTTTATTTTTTTTTAAAGGTGGAATCAAAACTGTCAAAAATCAAATCACTTCTTTGGGTAAGAGCCTTTAAAAATCATCTAAAATGTGGCATTTTTTAAAAAGTGAGACTTTGTGATGTGGGTTATTCTCAATGGGGACAGGTGATATCTCAGGGTGGTTTTGATTTGCATTTCTCTAATGATCAGGGATAATGAGCATTTTTTCAAATGTTGTTAGACAGTTGTCTGTCTTTGTCAGAGAAGTTCTGTTCCTATCTCTTGCCCAGAGGTAGATGAGACTGTTTGATCTTTTTCTCTTAGTTTATTTGAGTTCTCTATAGATTCTAGTTATCAACTCTTTGACAGAATGATACCCTGCAAATATTTTTCCCCATTCTGAAGGTTGTCTTTTTCCTTAGCTGTGCAGAAGCTTTTCAGCTGAATTAAGTCCTATTTGTTAATTTTTGTTATTGTTGTGATTGCTGCTGAAGTCTTTGTCATAAAAGTCTTTCCCCAGTCCAACATCATCAAGAGTTTTTCCCATACTTTCTTCAAAGATTTTTATCATTTTGTGTCTTAGATTAAAGTCACTTATCCATCTTCAATTTTTATAAGGGCTGAAAGATATAGGACCGGTTTCAGTTTTTTACATGTGGTCATTCCAGTACCATTTGTTGACTAGTGCGTCTTTTTCCCACAGGGAACTCTATTACACTGCTGGGGGGACTGCAAACTAATATAACCTTTTTGGAAGGAAGTATGGAGAATCCTCAAAGAACTCATATTAGACCTCCCATTTGATTCTGCAATCCCATTTCTAGGCATTTACACAGAAGAAAAAAATCATCTTATCATAAGGACATTTGCACTAGACTGTTTATCGCAGCACAATTTACAATCACCAAAACATGGAAACAACCTAAATGACCACCAGCCCAGCAATGGATTAACAAGCTGTGGTATATGTCTATCATGGAATACTATTCAGCCATTAAAAAAGATGGAGACTTTACATCTTTTATATTAACCTGGATGAAGGTGGAACACACTTTTCTTAGTAAAGCTTCATAAGAATGGAGAAGCAAGAATCTAATGTACTCAATTATAATATGAAGGCAGTAGATAATCTAATATAAGTGGTGGGGTAGGGGAATGAGAGATCAGGGAGGAGGGGAGGGGGAGAAGGGGGATGGGGGTCACAGTGTATGGCACACTTCTTGGGGGCAGGACACAACTACAAGATGGACTTTGCCTAACCACTGCAATCAATGTAATGTAATTCTTTGTACCCTCAATGAATCCCAAACAATAAAAAAATTACTTTGAAGAATAATCTCCAAAAAAAAGTAAGAGACATTGAAAACAGATAGCAGAGCACACATTTCAGAATAAGATGTTCTGCAAATCCCATTTGAAAACAAAATAGAATGAAAATAATATCCAAAATATATTAACACTTTTCTAGTCAAATCTGAAATGTAATCACTTCAAAATTAAAAATCAAACATAATCTGAAACAACATTTAATATCTTACAGGATGCAGTAAAAACACTTCTAACAGGGCAGTTTATAGTGATAAATACCTATATCAGGAAAAAGGAGAGAGCTCAAATTAAAAACCTAATTTTACAGCTCAAGGAACTAGAAAAAGAACAAATTATATCCAAAGTTATCAGAAGGATGGAAATAATAAATATTGGAGCAGAAATAAATATAATAGAGTAAAAAAAGTAAAAACTAAGAGTTGTTTGTTTGAAAAGATAAGCATAATTGGTGAGACTTAACTATCCTACGAAAAAAGCCTCAAATAAATAAAAACCAGGTGAAGTTATTTAGTGACAATTGTCATCTCTATTTAAACTGTTAAAATTATTCAATTATTTGGACAAAGAAAGAAGCCTTCAAGCATCCAAAAAGAAAAGACATTTCACCTACAGTGGAAAAAAACAAAAACAAAAAGTTAATTTTATCAGATCATTTTGTATCCTTGACTGCATAAAATGCTAGATAACCTCTATCAACATTTACAAATATTAAAAGGGAATGATTCTGACTCATTAAATTTGTAGTTTACTAAATTGCCATTCTGGAAGACTGGCAAAGAATGAAAATTTTTCATTTAAAAAATGATGTAGAAACATTTATGTTGTAGACATAGAAACATTATGTTGTAGAAATGTACAACATTTATGTGCCATTTCAAGGGGAAAGAAACTATTTGAAGATACACATCAGTAAATTAAGACATAAATCAAAATAGCCCATAAATGGTAAAGACATAAGATATACATAAGACATAAATCAAAATAGTCCATAAATGGCAAAGACATAAGATATACATCAGTAAAATAAGACATAAATCAAAATAGCCCATAAATGGTAAACATTAAAATACAAATGTGTGTGTGTGTGTATATATGGAAAGAGAGAGAATTACAGTAATTATAAAAAAAATCCAGTTACAAAATATAAACTACAAAGATTAAAGAAATTAGAAGTTTGCCAAGTTTCTATCTTATAGAGAAGTTGACAGTCATTAAAACTAGTACATATTCCAGAAAGTTTCTAAAAGTCTTATTTAGAATCAATCTCTTGCAATTCAGAGGCCTTCTAAATTATAAAAGGAGAAAATATCAAACACACTTAGGCTATCAAAGAAACTAAGGCCATAAAAGAAAACAAACATATAAGAAGCATTCAAAGAGATTGCAATATCAGTAACAAGCAACTTCAAATTCATGGTAAAAGCTTCAAAGGAACAAACAATGATGTTTTTATGAATAAAGACAATGTTCAAAGACCATAACTGTCATCAAATTTTATGCATAAAATAAAACATAAAATATAAAGCAATGAAAGGGGGCTGGAAATAAAGTTGACATTAATGGAAACATAACAACACAGTAAGAGCTTGCTTCACTGCCTTTCTAGACTAACTGACAAAGTCTATTCCTCTGCCAAATATATTGACATAATCATAGCCATTCAAAACTAATAATTATTGATGAATTTCTCCCACTGTATATCCATACTCTTCTGCTTCTATCAATTGAGTTGTACGCTTACCAAAAGTCAGTTGTGTTTTTTCTGACATACTTACATCTGTTATACTTGATATTGTCTTTGGACATGATGTTTTATATAAGTTATGATATATTACGTAAATTACATGTGCAAAAACTTTGTACTTAATTAAAACTAAATTAAACATTTCATAAACCTTTAATGTGACTGTTTAAAAAATTGTAATTCTAAATTCTATCAAATTAGGTATAAGTGAGATAAACATAAATTATGAGATGCAATATTAATTTCAAAAACCTAGACATACTGTTCCACATGCAATCACTCTCCAAAATGTCTCCAAATTCTCATTCCACTTTAAAAATCCACAATAAAAAATAATAGACCTTACATAATGGGTGTGGTTTAAGCCAGACAAATAATAGAACTCCAATTTAGGGAGCCCATGTTTAAATGAATTAATAATTTGATTATGCATTAAAATGCATTAATAAATCACCAAATAAATGTATGTCGATGTGTTTTAAGCCAAAATAAAATGTTTTCAATATGTGCAGATTATTTTTCTTTATTCTCTGCCTTAAAAGATTTTTTTTTTATTTATTCTAGTCTCTATCATAGCAGAAAGCGGGCTTCTTTTGTGAAATACATTAATGCTTCTCTCTCAGTATTTGACAGATAAGTAGTCAAAAGTAAAATTAGCTATGTAAATAATTAATAATAAATAATATAATGTATAAATTTTTCATTTTTTGGTTTGCTTAGACTTAGGCCTATTCCCTGCAAAAAGATAATACTCCTTTTTAAATACCTTTGGCCATTTACAAAAATTGTCCACATATTAAACCATTACTATGAAAAACACATTTACATTGGTGATATTGGACTTTACATTCTTTGACTATGGTGTAAATATCCTAGCTCCAGAGCATATCTGCTGTGTTTAAGAACATAGCAGTACGACTAAGCAGAATGGCCTTATAGACCAGTGTAAAAGCTCTGGAGGGCTTAGCCAGAGAAGAGAAATGATCTCTATTGTTATTGTTGCTGTTTTGTTTTAAAAGTTTTATGGAGTACAATACATTTTGTATTTTACCAAAGGCACGGAGTCACATACACACCATCCCACTACCACATAGAGTAGTTTTAACAGTCTGACAGCTTCACTAAAAATAGGATGAAAGAGTCAAGAACATGAACAGAGGAACCAGTTAGGAGGCCGCTGTAAAAACTAGCAATAGCATATGGCTTAAAGGGTGGTGGCAGCACAGATGGTTTAAAGTTTCTAGATTCAACGGCTAGTTTTTAAAGGTGAACCTGCCCAATACCCTGCCAGATCGGTTGTTAAAAAACAAAGACAGTGGTCATGCATCAATCTAAGTCATTTTAAGGAAGAAAAAAATGGGCAATTTTGATTTTGAGATGAAAATGACAAAAGGAGAAGTTCAGGTTGAGATATTTTAATTTTGAATTGTTTATAAGATATCTAAATAATGAGTCAGTATTTGGATGTATAATTATGAAGAAAAGAAAAAGACGTTGGCCCAGTATATAAATTTGAGATTTGTCAGGAAATAGATGTCATTTAAAGCCGTGAGATAGCATATCACCCAAGGATTATGTATAATAGAAAATAGGTAAAATGTCTCAGCTTTATATGTTAGAGAACTTAGAGAAATTAAAAAACAGCAAAAAGGCCTCATCTAGAGCAGCCATTACTTGGTAACCAAAGTGTATAATATCTGGGAGGCCAAGGCAAGAAAATGTTATAAAAATGAGAAAGTAATCAACCGTTTCAGAATCTTTACATGGGTCAGTTAAGATTAGGTCTGAGAAATAACACTGTATTTAGCAACTTGAGGACCATTGGTGACCCCTCCCCCCCATAGACACTCCAAAAAGACTTCTGGATATAAAATCTAACTAGAGTAGGTTCAATCCAAAAGAGAAAAGAATTTGAGTCATTGCACACTAAATTCTTTCCCTCCGACCTAAAGGAAAGGAATCCCTAGTTTGGGGTCTCATGTTAGCACACTCCATCACCCACTCACAAATTATTCTTTCTGCAGTTGTCTACTGTTCATATTTCATTTCTTTTCATTTTCTGAAAAGTTCAGCTCTTGTACCATTGTTTCTTCCTCCAGCACAACTACTGTCATAACCCTGGGTGATGTCAACATCTACAAGGTCATCTATCCAATATCCTGTCCTCTCATCCAATGACTTTATGACTCCCAGTGATCTCGGTCCTATTTATATCTCTTATTTATCACTTAGATTTTGTCATTATTGTTGACTATGTCCCTTCCATAATTTCAATTTCAAGTCTCCCATTCTCTGACGACCACCTGTTACTATTCCAGTCAACTCCCACCAGTATTCCAACTTTAACAATTCTTTCACACACAGGGACCTGAAATCAACTAATTTAACACCTTTTCCTTGTCCCCAACTCAGCACATGCTTTCTTATTTAGTGAAAATTCCATGCTTTATCATTATAATCACTCCTTTGCTATAAATCCACAACTTCCTTGTATTTCTCTTGTTTTATTATACTGCCCAGAAAAATCACAGCGTTAATTAAATCCACCCATATGCCTACCATGCACAGTTAAAGATGGCTAGAGAAAATCTTGCCATTATAGTGACTGGTCATTATAGTGACTTGCCATTATAGTGACTTTAAATTTATGGCAACTAACCTCAGGTTATGGACCTCAGGTAATGAAGAACATTACCATGCCACAACTTTGGGTCAGTGGCAAGAGGCTCTCTCTTCCTTCTGGAAGTTGGATTTTATCTGGACCAAATGTTCGGGATTTCACAGGTTCACTGGCCAAAAATGTATTAAGGTCAAGAGTGACAAAAGAGCAATCAAACTGTCATCTGTGCCAGTGCATCTGATAACCCCAGATCCCCTGACAGAGCAGTGCTCACTGTATAGCATCACAGAACAAATAGGTCATCCTTTTTGCCTATTGGTCTTTTACTATTTCAGAATATGAACTTCTAATGTAGCAAAAAAAGCCCTGTTTAGGGACGTCTTCAGCCACATCCTCATCAGCACTTGTGGTCCAGGTAGCAGGAGATGGTATAGCAGGAGAAAAGCAAGACAGCAGAAATGTTTGTTACTAGTAGTAGAGAAGCAAGTTATCATTACCAAGGCGCTTCTGTATAACCCACATTCTCCAGATTTATTTCTCTAAATGGATTCAAAACAGAAAACAGAACTGTATAGTTGAGCATTCATTTTAATGGAAAAAGTTTAGAACGCTCTGCCCTAAATGTGAGGAATGTGTGTATCTAAAGTTTAATACTGGAAGACTAATACTGTAACTACTGAGAAATATACAAAGTCTACTGAAATACATTCTCAGTGCACTTCATTTCCCTTTTCTGGTTGTTGTTCAATATTTAAGTAACAATGAATAATATGCTTAGAATGAATTTCAACCTTTTAAACCTACTTTTATTTCTATCATTTCATCTGTTCCCTATACTATCCAGTAGGTAATACAGATGATGAATTCTTATTTTCCACCTGTATTTTAAAATAGCATTTTTGCCTATTCTCATTTAAAGGGTACAAAGTTTTAGTTACACAGGAGGAATAAGTTTTTGAGATCCAAATGTATACACATTTAAGAAAGGAAAAAGTGTATCAAAATTATAATACTCAATATATACCAATGTTATTATCTTGTATATTGTATCTTGTATCTCTTGTCATTGTAGAAGTCAAATGTGACTTAAGTACTAAATTTTTAATACATTTTTTTCTTTTTCTTTTCTTTTTTTTTTTTTAAGATAGAGTCTCACTTTGTCACTCTAGGTAGAGTGTCATGGCATCATAGCTCACAGCAACCTCAACTCTTAGGCTCAAGTGATCCTCTTGCCTCAGCCTCTCGAGTAGCTGGGACTACAGGCACCCACCACAACGCCAGCTATTGTTAGAGACAGGGTCTTGCTCTTGCTCAGGCTGGTCTCGAACTCATGAGTTTAAGCAATCCACTTGTCTTGGCCTCCCAGAGTGCTTGGATTACAGGTGTGAGCCGCCATGGCTGGCCTTTTTTTCCCTTTCTTAAAATGTGTGCATATTTTTTGACACTCTCTGTATATTTCAAAATTTCCATGAAAATTAATTTCAAGTGTTCTGGACACAAAATAATGGTAAGTATTTAAGGTGATATACACATTAACTAGCTTGATTTGATTGATTTGATCATTCCAATTATAATACATATACTATCACTTTGTACCCCATAAATATATACACTTATAACTTATCAACTGACAAAATAATAATAGCAATACTTATCACAAAAACCAGAAATATGCCCTTTTAAAATAATTATAACAATTTTGAGTAAGATGATGATACTAGTATTATTTGGTGAATTTTCCCAACCTCTTTTAGAAAGCTAACAGAAATAGAAAGCAACTGCTAATGAGTATAGGGTTTCTTTCTGCAATGATGAAAATGTCCTAAAATTGAATGTACAAACTTGTCCAAGTCTGTATCTTCAAATGAGTAAATTGTATGATGTATGATTCATATCCAATAAAACTGGGTTTTGGACATGTACTTAGGGGTTTTAATCAAGAGACATTAGTTGCTCACAGTTATGGAATCTGACATGTCCAACATCAAGATACCAGCAGATTTTGCTCCTGGTGGGGGCCCTTTTCCCTTTTCCTGCCTTACAAATGGTCACTTTCTCACTGTGTCCTTGTATGGTTGACAAAGAGAGCAACCTATGAAAAGCTTGTAATTTTTGTAAAGCTAACAGAGTAAATAAGATATTGTTGGAGAGGACATTCCTGCCATTAAGAGTTGGAAACTGTTTCCCTTCCCCTGGGGCTGTCTTATGACTGCTTTAAAAAATAGAGTGGGTGAAAGTGACACTATGTCATTTCTAGGCCTACCCTTTAAAAAAAAGGCTACCTCCATCTTGGTCTCTTAGAGACTTCACTGACACATATGAAAGAAATGTAACTACCTTGAAGCTACTCTAGTCTAAGGTAGCCTAAGTTAGCCATGTTGAGAGAGAAAGAGAAAAAAGATAGTTGTCCAGTCCCCAGGAATTAGTGCAACACTCAACTATTTAAGACATTTCACTAGAGAGTGCAACATTGTAAAACAGAGACAAGACACCCATACCATGCCATACCTGAATTCATGACCCCAAGATATCACAAGTTATAATAATATTGATAATAATAACAAATTGTAGTTGCAAGGCAGTAAGCTCTGGGTGTGTTTTCTATGCAAAAACAGAATAGATTGCAAAACAAGGAGATGAATTATCCCACAAATCCCAGTATAAGAGCAAGAGAATTTAAAATACTGATGGCATGATTCTAGGAAGGATAGCAGCTATGTGGGAATAAGTAAAGGGACTACAAAGGGAATTTTGACAGGTTCTAAAAGGCAAGAAACCTAGGAACATCCAAGAAGTATGAGATCAGACAATAAAGATCATGAACCTATCCTAGAAAAAGCACTTACATATCTCATTGCTGAATGTCACTATGGTCACCAAAGGGTCAATGGGAGTACTTTGAAAGTCACTGTAATGATATTCAGCAATAAGGTATGTAGCACTTAAATTGTCATACCTTATATTCATTCCCAAAAGAAGAGGTCTCCACTCAGAGCGGAACAATTCAAATGACCAAATTTAGACAGTCATGACTGCAGGACACCTCAAAGTTCCTATTTGTACATGAGTGCAAAGGGAACGCAGAAAGGTTCAAGGGTATTGGGGTAGCCTGGCCCCTCTGGGATCTCAAAAACACTCAAAAAACTAACAAAGAGAAATTGCTCAAAACAGAATACCACTGTTCAGGATAAAATTTTCTTGGGTGTCAAAGAGAAAGAGGGTTTAAGTTCTAATCAAAGAGGAGAGTTGAAAAGATGGATCTCAGAAATTATTAGAGCTATGGCTAGGCAGATAAATCTCTTAAACACACACACACACACACACACACACACACACACACACACACACATATCACAGTAAAACCAAAAAGGAAACCTGGGGTTATGAAACTGGCAAAGCAGTCTTGACTTGACTTTCACTTTTGCTACCAGGCACTTCCTCCTAAAATGCAGGAAACCCTTTCTCACTTAAAATGAGCAGTTAGGCCTGGAGAGGTGGTTCATGCCTATAATCCTAGCACTCTGGGAGGAGGGTTGATTGTTTGAGCTCAGTTGTTCCAGACCAGCCTGAGCAAGAGCAAGACCCTGTCTCTACTAAAAATAATAAAAACTAGCTACATGTAGTGGTGGGTGTCTGTAGTCTCAGCTAGTCAGGAGGCTCAGGCAAGAGAATCTCTTGAGCCCAAGTGTTGGAAGTTGCTGTGAGCTTTGATGACTTCATAGCACTCTATCCAATCCAAGGCAACAGCATGAGTCTATCTCAAAAATAAATAAATAAATAAATAAGCAAATAAGCAAATAAATCAATTTAAAAGATTGTAGCAAAATTTAATCAAAAATATTGCAAGATATCAAGATAAGAAAAATTTAAATCATGTACTCATACAAACTCAATTCACATCAGAAAAATTCAGCTGTAGAACAAAGAGTTGGAATCTTATATTAGCAAAAACACTGAAAAAAATTATAGACGCTATTAAATAAAAGATAAATCTGAGTTTTAAGACATGATCAATGTTGAAGCACTTCAGCATGGTCAACAGATATAGATGAAAAGAGAGAAATTACAATTAAACTATGAGGAATATAAGAAATAGATACCACAAAATGGTCATCATGGAAATAGAGGGGAAGAAAAGAAAATATGGAACAAACATAAATAAATAAAATCTTTTAGAGAAAATAAATTATAGAAGATAGGCAAAAAACAATTCAATATAATATAAGGAGTTTCTAAAAGAAATAGCATCTTTTAGTACTAGGACATCTAGCATCTAGTACTAGAACAAGTACTAGAAGTTCATAATACAAGGAAATTTTCCTGAAATAAGAGGAGAATCAAATTACATATTTAAAAGTCATACAGTAGAAATCAAATATAGATTTAACAACTGAAAAATACAATAACCAAATTTTAAAAATTCACTTAATGAGTTCACTAGCAGAATGGAAGAGACAGAGAAAGAAATCAGTAAACTGCAAGATAGAACAATAGAAATTACCCAATCTGAGCAGAGAAAAATGACTTTTAAAAAGTGATCTTCAAAGACCTGTATAACTATAATAAAACATTTAACATTCAATAAATTAAAATCCCAGAAGGAGAGGAGAAAAGAGTGTAAGGGGGAAAAAATACTTAAGGAAATAACACTTGAAGACTTTCAAACAAGGCAAAAGACATAAACCTAGAATTTAAAAAGCTAACTGATCAAAAATAGGAAATGTTCCAAGAAATGCACACCAAGAAACATAGTAAAATTTCTAAAAGTTGAAAGGCAAAGAAAAAATCTTAAAACTGTAAGAGAAAAATGACACTTTATAGGAGAAAAACATTCAAATTATAGTGCACTTTATGTCAGAAATCATGGAGGCCAGAATGAAGTAGCACATTTTCAAATGCTGACAGAAATGAATTTTCAACCCATAATCCCAAATCCAGTGAAAACAGTTTCTGGGAATAAAAGGGAAATCAAAACCTCCACAGAGAAAACAAGACTAAAAGAATTTGTCACCATCATACCTATTTTAAAATTGCTAAAGGAAGCTAAATTTGTAATTTTAAAATTCTACCAAAAAAGGAATACTCAGACCCATATGGTTTCTTTCTAAATTCTAACACCAATTCTACACACTCTCTTCCAGAAAGTCGAAGAGGTAGGTACATTTCTCGATTTGAAGTTAATACTACTCTGATTTCAAAACCAGAAAAAGAAAGAAAAAAAAAAAAAAAAAAAGAAAGAAAGAAAGAAAGAAGAAAACTCTAGACCATAAAATATCCCTCAAGAATACATATGCAAAAACCCTTAACAAAATATTATCTCAGAGGCTTCAGCAATATATAAACAAACTGTGGCAGATTCATATCATACTCAGCAATAAAAAAGAAATGCACAATTCATACATACAACAACCTTGGTAAATCTCTAGAGAATTCCACTGAGTGAAAAAAGCTAATCCCAAAAAGCTACATACAGAATGATTTCATGTACACAATATTTTTAGATAACAAAATTATAGAAGTGGAGAACAGATTCGTAGTTGCCAGAGTTTAAGAAAGGATGGGAGTAGGGGGGAAGTAGGCATAGCTCTAACACTCACCCTGAGGGACCGTTGTTGATGGAAACATTCTGTACCAGCATCAGTATCTCGGTTGTCATAATGCAAAAACGTCCAAACCAACCAAAGGTTTTAAACAATGGAGTAGCACATACTGATTTATGCAAAGTGGTGAGCAGAATTGACAGGAGGGGAATCAATATAGGAGGCACAGAATGCAGGTAAGAAAGAAGTGCACTGGTCCAAAAAACAGAAGATGAGGGTCAGAGTTACGGTATTATTGACAGGGAGGGATGGAGGAGAACAGATTCAAAAGAGACTCAAGAAGAAGCCACAGAATTTACAAAATGGCCATTATTGGGAATTGGAGATACAAGAGGTAAAAGTTTTTTGTAATGAAGTGAAAAGAGTTCACATTTGACCAGGTGAGCCTGTGGACACACTAATAATCATAGACCAGTGACCCTGAATCTTGGAATACAGATATATTTGGGAGACTATGATATAGTTAAATCCATAGAAAAAAAATTTTTTTAAAGTGTTTCCCAAACTTCATTAATTTAAGTAACACCTTCAGGCTCTTTGCCATTTTAGGGTACTCCCTATACAATTAAGTTTTTAATAGCTTTTTTGAAGATGTATATCTTTTAGTTAAATTTAATTTAAAACAAATCTTTAGATCATCACTATAAAATAAAATAAAAATTACTTGGCATAATAAATTGGAAATGATCATAAAAATAAAAGTGATTTCAATTGCTCATATTTTAATCCAATACTATTAGCTATGATGCTTCGGTGCTTGCTTCAGCTCCTGAGAGTTTCTCTTTCTTTGTTAAAATAGACTCTTTTTGGAAAGGCTTGCCAGAATCTAAACTTATGAGACAAATTTTCCACAATCTGAAATAATAAAATTCTAAAATAATTTTAAAAGAGATACACTTGAATTTTCACTATGGGATTGGATGTTACTTAACACCCCATCTGTGAGCCACTTAAAATTATTTCCTACGCTACCTT